>CM068591.1:43314780-43526288 GCA_035048485.1 Pteria penguin | reverse complement strand
ACTGGTTTTACCTATGATAAGAAATTTGAATATTTTTTCATATCAATCACCCAAAGCGATTTTAGAAAACGCGTAAGGGGAAAAACCATGTGTACTAAAATTAGAAATACGCATGTACATGTAGATTTAAAATCACGCAACGAGAAAGATCAAGCTTGCTCATAGAGACAGTCAAATGATAACAAAATATTAAGACATGTTGAAGAATAAATTTGAAAAATATGATAATCTTTTGGATATAACCTTAACCAATTCCTCAGCCTAATGATATTCTCGTACATGGGCCCTTTTCAATAAATGCAAAATATATGTACTACCGACAGTGTTACCAATATTATGAATAGATTACATTGCGTCACAGAAAGATGGGTAAAATAACATTCAGAGCAGACAACCCAAATACATTACAATAGTATATAATTCAAGTTATGAGTAATTATATTGATACAAAATAAATAAATGACACTCTTCACAGGAAGTCTCGATCGCTTTGCCTTTATTAATTTAAGTAAATGATGTTAAATTCTGAGCTATGTAAAATCCTATTTAACGTTACCAATTTTAAGAGATTGATTGATTGATTGATTGATTGATTGATTCCTGTTTTACGTCACACCACGAATATTTCACGTATATGGTGACGGCATCTGCCTGATGCGGAGCATACAAATTTTGACCTTTGCAACGGACCCACCCGAAGCAGTGAGGGATCTTTAACGTGCCATGCATACCACGACACGGGGCCTCGGTTTTTACTGTCTCATCCGAAAGACAGAACACCGGCATGACCAGAGCGGGACTCTAACCCCGGCCTCCCGATCAGGAGTCCGACGCGATACCACTAGGCCACGCCGGCTATCAATTCTAAGAGTAAATTATAATAAACAATTAATGACGTCGTAATTACACACATGTATACATATTATGACGTCGTGATTACACACATGTATACATTTTATGACGTCGTGATTACACACATGTATACATTTTCGCATGATATCGCAACAAGACTATGAAATATAAAGTATTGAGGGTATTCGTAGTCAAAAATCCAGACATGTAGAATTGTAAAATTTACGTTGAAGATGTATCGTTCACATATGTACTTTATACAAATGTGTTATTTACACTTGCACGTTATCGCATTTGTATGACAAAGTTCTAAATATGTTATATAAACCGGCAGGTCATGTTAGTACTGGTGACCTAAACTGTATTTCGGACAAGAAATTGCGCACCCTTTTTGAAAAATGACCTAAATATAGGTTACCGTCCAGGATAGATTTCAATAAATGCCGTGACGTTATAGAAGATGCTTTAACTTCATATTGTAAACGTTGGTGTAAAAAAGAACAGGTAAAGGTTCATGCTCTTAAAGATTGGAAATACGAGATTTTAAGAATTGTCGATATCCGTATTAAGAACTTTGCGGAAAATCCGTATTAATTTCAACAGCCTAATACATTGACGGCAAATTCTATTAAAAAGAAGATAGCTGACTACATGCTAAATATGTCTTTGTTCCTGCTGATAAAGCAGGTAATAACATAATAGTTGTTTGAAAACTATATTATATTGAAGTACTTAAAAACGAATTAAACTCCACGCATACATGTGTGGAAAGCCTCACGTCAAAAGACAGCACCTTGCACGATCACTTCATGAGCATGTCCGACTTCAAAATTAAAACTGACAAATCTGATCTACCAACCATATATTGGCTCCCAAAACTACATAAAAGTCCATATAAATCACGTTTCATATCTAATTCTAGCCACTGCTTTACTACGGTACTATCGAAACATATTACGTCTGCTCTAACTGCTATAAAAGATCATATTATCAAATATTGTGATGTCGCATTTCATAATAGTAACATCAATTACTTTTGGTCGATTAAAATTCTCATGAAGTTATAGACAAACTTCTTTCGCTGAGTTTCAAAGCGACTCAAATTTCTACATTTGATTTTTCTACACTTTATACATCTCTGCCTCATGATTTGATTAAAAGCAAGTTGCTGTCTCTTATACAATGGTGTTTTCACAGAGAATGTAAAACGTACATATGTACTTCCAATAACTCCGGATTCTTTTCCAACAAATAATATACTTCATATAAATACTGGACTTGCAAGGAATTATGTAAAGCACTAGATTTTCTCCTGAATAATATTTTTGTGCAATTTGATGGCAAGATATATCAACAAATAATTGGGATTCCTATGGGTACTAACTACGCGCCTCTGATAGCAGATTTATTTCTTTATTGTTATGAGAGGGATTTTATGGTTTCTATTCAAAAATCAAAACGTTTTGACCTCATTGACAAATTTAATAATACTTGCAGATATCTGGATGACATTTTGGTTATCGACAACCCTGAATTCGAACAATTTATATCAGAAATATATTTACCACAGCTTAAATTGAATAAAGCTAATACTTGAGATAAATCTACACCTTTCTTAGATTTAAACATCCAAATTATCAACCACCTAATATATACTAATATTTATGATAAACGTGAGGATTTTGGATTTCCTATTGTAAATTTCCCTTACTTGGATGGCGATGTCCCTCGACTCCCATCATATGGTATCTATATATCTCAATTAGTTCGATTTGTCAGAGGCTGCACCGATGTTTTGGACTTTTATAAACGAAATTTACAAATTACTACTAAACTTTTAACTCAGGGTTACAGATATCACAAGCTAAGAAAAACATTCGGTAAATTCTTCAGATCTTATTCAGAACTTCTATCTAAATTTGGAAATATTTCTTTTCAACAATATGTATCCAATGTTATTTCCCATCCTAATTTTTACGGTGATCTTGTATATAAACTAAGGAAAGTAAAAGGCTCCGATAACGTTATTATATCATGTAATAAAATAGTCAAACGTTTTCTAAATAGACAATATGATATTGAGATCATCAAAAAGACTATAGGTCTTGTATTTGGCCCCTCTACAACTTTATACAGACTTTTACTTGAACGTTGCACGCTGACTAACAGGGCGGTGGGGACGATATGACGGGCCTTGTCCAAACCTCTTTCAGAGGAAACCTGGTCCCTGAACCTCGTCCCCCTCTGACTGTTAGTCGGGACTCCTACAGATCTAGGGTCTTAGCTCGCTTTCAGACTGGCAGAGCACGGTTTATTATGTTGATGTCGCATATATTTTTATACAATTATGTGTTTTACAATACCTTACGTGTTTATATTTTTATGACCTCTCAATATGCAATACCTGTTGACCCTTATTCTTTACACGGAGGATTATTTATAAATTTTTAAATGGACGTCCTTTGATTGTTCTGCTGTTACAGTGAGTGGGAAGGTGGGCTCGTAAACCGGTTAACCACACCATTTGTTTGGCTTTTGTCAAATTAAATGACCGTCCTAAGTCGGTATCGTAATTGCACTACAATCAAATATTTTTGTAATGTGTTATATGTTCTAGTATATTATTTATATTCATGTATTGTATAGCCCCAAGGTGACTTCTGCCACATAACTGAGCCAGTAACTCCTCTTTTTTCTTACATATGCACTTTCATGGGCAATTTTAACTGTGCAAAATCACTCCGGTGAAACATTAAACTTGTATTTATGCATTTGAATGTACATTTTATTATAACACAAGCATAGTTTGCAGTTCTAGATACTTCCACTTAACGCTTTGCAGAATATACACGTTACAATTCTACATCTGTAAAGTGTAAATGTTTGAAGCATTGCATTGCCCATTTATATAGCCTTTTTATATTAATATTTCATCTTTACAGTAAGCGTCCTTTACTATAGTAAAAGATCGATTTCATTTTCTGTCCGAATGTCATCTTTTCAAATAATGTTGCATGTTTCTCATAAACAATGCGTTCTCGTCTTATTTTAAAGAGTTATTCGTTTCATATGCATAAGAGTGTCACATAAGTGTGTCGCGACTACATTTTTGTAATCTTTCTTTCCCATATCCTACATATCATATTATATGATATCGTATCATAGCATATCATATTATCATTATTACAAGTTATTCATGGTGTTGATTTTTAAAACTGTACTTCGATCTCAACATATCAAAATAGCAAGATCTGGAAGAACGGAACGGAAATATTTCTGCTATAAGTCTATAAGGAACATAACTTTAGTAGTTCTTGAAAAAAATTATATCCGATATTTTACATCGATGCAAATATAAATAGATTTACATAGACATGGAAACATGTATTGGACACTATATTTGTTTTCTAACAAAACTAAATACTAAATAATTTGTAAGTGAATTTGTATTCACCACGTGCAGCGCGCACATGTATTCTATTCATATCACTACTCCTAAATAAAATGCAAGCAACAGACTTTCACTCCATCTCTTTTGAATAGTCATGTCCCAGTCGGTATTGACTACCGCAGCCTGGGTTTTATTAAGGTCACTATCTAAGGTAGAGCTACAAATAATTTGGAGACATCGATTGTTTCCACTGACGCTTATATTCCTATGTCACATCTCGGTTGCATATAGCCAAGTTGACTCGTTACAGTAATAACCATCTATACGAGGGATACCTACTTATACATGCATGTATACACCACCAGATGTACAATGAACAAACAGGAAATCCCCATTTCCCAATATAAACATTTAAATGGAAAAGCGTTTGGGATTTTCAAAATTCTTAATTTAAACAATGATGCAATGTCCTATCTCTTGCCATATAATTGAAGAATTGCCCGTATTTATTCAAATGAGGAGTGTCTATCGTATGAGTAAAGAGGTAAGTTGTACATATAATATAACTTATGATTTCTTTATTAATTACGTCGTAAATGCAGATTTAATTTCATTATTTTTATGGGTATATCATTCAAATTGATAAAAATGTATCTAAAGTGGGAATGCAAAACTGTAGCATTATAGTGCTACATGAGTAGGTATTTTTTCGGCAGTTAGCTAAAACCCTATGCAAACATTGTTCCTCTTGACATTAAAGGGTCATTTCCCATGCATAGTATACATGTTACTCCTGGACATTCGGGATGGCGTTACAGTATTCGCCTATGAATCAGGAAATAAAAACGCCTACCTTATATGTGCATTCATGCTACCAGTTAATTGTTTTTTAAATCTTAAAAAAATGTTTTGAAATACATATCTTATAATGTTTGATATCACTGAAAAGTAATCATTGGTTATTTAACAGTTCCTTTCAAAATATACAGTTATGTGTACAAAAATTTGTATTTCTTTATACCTTGTAGCCATACATTTCATACCCCTGTATAAAACATTAATGGAACATTTGTTCTATCATATTTTTCTGACTGTCCTACCTATATTTTTCTAATACTGACACAAACCACATTGTGGGATCAAAATCCATGATCACATTTCTCATGCTACAAAATTTAATTTTCGAAAAGCAAAATATGTTTAACAATTCATTCATGTCTAGATGTACACTAAACAGGTCGGAATTTCCCACTTACAAATATAACATTTGAACGAAAAGCGTTGAGCGTTCTGCGGCCTTAGTTTGATATCGTCCTTAACTCATCATTTCTTATCATTTCCATAACTTATCATTTTAGAAAACGACTGGCAAGTTATTGTTCAATCGAGAAGTTTCTTTTTGTATCAATAAAAAGGGGTAAAATATATACCACTTATGATATCTTTAAAGTTATATAGTAAAATGCAGATTATGATTTAATATCTTTATGAGCATATTACGCAAAGTGAATAACAAAACAATTAAAGCGGGGAAGTAAAACTGTAGTTTCGTAATAATACAGTAGTTCATAAACAGGTATTTTTTCGGCATTTAGCTAAAACCCTCTACATAATTTGTTTGTCTTGACATTTAAGCGTTATTTTCCATGCATAGGATACCTGTCACTCCTAAGCGTTCGAGATCGTGTTACAGTATTCGCCTATGATTCACCTTATTTATATAACTGTTCGTGTTCAATGGCCAAGCTCTTTATTCATTGATGCTAGTAAATAATTGTTCTCTTTATTTTATTTTTTTTTTTAATTTTTTTTTTTCAAAAATCAAAACGTTTTGACCTCATTGACAAATTTAATAATACTTGCAGATATCTGGATGACATTTTGGTTATCGACAACCTTGAATTCGAACAATTTATATCAGAAATATATCCACCAGAGCTCACATTGAATAAAGCTAATACTTGAGATAAATCTACACCTTTCTTAGATTTAAACATCAAAATTATCAACCACCTAATATTTATGATAAACGTGAGGATTTTGGATTTCCTATTGTAAATTTCCCTTAGTTGGATGGCGATGTCCCTCGACTCCCATCATATGGTATCTATATATCTCAATTAGTTCGATTTGTCAGAGGCTGCACCGATGTTTTGGACTTTCATAAACGAAATTTACAAATTACTACTAAACTTTTAACTCAGGGTTACAGATATCACAAGCTAAGAAAAACATTCGGTAAATTCTTCAGATCTTATTCAGAACTTCTATCTAAATTTGGAAATATTTCTTTTCAACAGTATGTATGAGCCAATTTATCCTCTTTTTTCTTTTCTGCCCCAAAGTTTAATTTTCGAAAACCATTATGTGTTTAACAATCTATTCATGACTTGATGAAAACTAATTCCCTATAACATATATAACATCTAAAGGAAAAGCGTTGCGCGTTCCTCTGTTTACCTTTGGGATTTCCCACAATGCTTTATTTGAACGGTGATGCAAGTGTCCCATTTCTTGCCATTTAGACGACATTTTTAAAATCAACCAATCACAGACCATCAAAGTAGTCGTCATGATCTCGAAGAAAAGACTGCTTTGTTTGTTATTGGTGTCAATCAAGATGAGTGACTTGTCACCATGTTCGGGGTGCGGAGCATAAATGCAAATAACCAATCACTTGCCTGCTACGCCGGCAACGCTCCGCCCAATCATATAAAACGCCAAAATAACTTCTAATCTATACAATACAGACGAATGACAATTTTTATAAATCAAGGAGCTTCTTTGGTGTCAGTAATAGGGGTAAGATATATATAACTTATGATATATTTGAAAATTACACCGTAAATGCAGATTTTAATTTAATATTTTATAAACATGTATTGAATAACAGAACATTTTTTGCGGGAAAGTTACTTTTTAGGTAGTTAGCTAAAGCCCTATTCATTATTACTTTTGTCTTCATATTTAAGTGTTAATTCCCATGAATGGGATACTTCAAGATGTTCATAACCATGTAACATTATTCGCTTAAGAATCAAGTTACTTATCTAATTTGTCGTGTTCAGTGGTCAAGAAATAGAAATGTCTAAGCTTTTTATTTGCCATTTTAGCATTTATTTGGTCTCTTAAATCTAAAAATGTCTTATACTGAATTCGACGATTTATAATATCTTATATCCGTGATAAGCTGTTTGTTTCTTTTGAATTGTTTTATTTAACAGTCCCTTTTAAATGAATATAAGCCGGTGTGGCTCAGTGGATAATGTGTTCGGCTCGTGACGGAAAAGTTCTGGGTTCGACTTTTGCCGTGGCCGCACCTATGTTCTGTCTTTTAAATGAAACAGTAATGACCGCGGTCCCATATCACGGTACACGTGACAAACTCCTTCACTGCTTTGTGAGAGTCTGTTGCGAGGTAGATGCTGTCGTCATATACTTGAAATAATCGTGGAGTGACGTAAAACAATAATTAATCAATTAAGCCCTTTAATGTATACAGGTATTCGTACAACTTTTACTTCTATATACTTTGTACATATAGATATACATTTTTTTCTCATTCCTTAATTTTCTAACACTGACATATATTGCATTGCATGATCAAGATTGATTATCACATTTTGCATGCTGCAAAATTTGATTTTCGAAAAGCAAAATATGTTTAACAATTGATGAATATATAGATGGACACAAAACAAGTAGGAAATTCCCACTTACAAGTATAACATCTGAATGAAAAGCTTTGCGCGTTCCGCTGCTTATTTTTGAGATTTTCCACATTTTTCTATTTTTAACAGTGACGCAAGTGTCCTATCTCTTGTCATTTGCATTGCAGTTTTTAAAATCAACCAATCACAGGCCTTTAAAGTAGTCGTCCCAACCGTGAAGAAAATGTCTTCAGAGAATAGAAGGCTGATGTTTGTCAAAAGTGTCAATCAAAATGAATGACTTATCAGCATGCTCGGTAGGCGGAGAATGCGCTACGCTACGCTCCGCCCATTCTCAATCATATAGAAATGCCAAAATGACCTTACACATAAGAGACGAATAACACGTTTTATTCCATTAATGGGCCACTGAAACCTCGTGTTATTATACCTTTGTGTATTTTCCTTATATATAGGTATTTTCATAGGTATTTTCTATCGGTTTATCCATCAACGGATAGGGGAAATATCCGCTTCATAGCTTATATTTTCCGGATCATAGTCCATTGATCTATAATCCGGCTGCATAGTAACGCTAAGCACCAATAAGAAACGCGCAGTGCATTTCATTTTACAATTGAATAAGAACGGCAAATTGCTCATATGCCTCATCTTTCCTAGTAATAATCTAATAATCATAAAAAAATTAACGTATTTAAATACAAAAAGCATTTTATTGTTTTGGTGTTTTTTTTTTTTTTATTTATTCACACAACATATACCAAAGTAATAAATACCTTTTATCAATGTCTTTAGATACAAACTAAATACTTGATACTAATGAATTTCGGAAATTGCATACTTTCCGAGTTTTGCCAAGAAATTAGAAATTTCTTCTTTTTTTTTTTCTTTTCTCTCATCTATTTGGATAATTTCCATGACTATCTCATTCATTACAAACATATTAATGGCCTTCGGCCTCGGGAAGTATTTTTTCTTTCGGAGACAAAGAAATGACTATAACCCTTGTGGCCAGTCTATATTTGTATAATATCTTTAAAAATGTCGTCCTAAATGCAGATTTTATTTTTAATATCATTATAGTCGTATAATGCAAAATGAATAACAAAGCATTTAAGATGGGAAAACTAAACTGTAGTTTTATAATCTCCATGTAGTACATAAATAGGTGTTTAAAAACAGGAAAATGCATTTTATACGAGGAAGGTTCCGATTAACGACTCCAATATGTAGTAGTTAAATCATGTAAGGAAAGGACCATGCACCATCAAGTCAAATATAAAATGTGCTTAATATTAGTAAACTACCCTTCTATACCTGCATTATCTCTCTAGTTCCCCTAAGTTCGACTTTAGAACTTTCTATACGTGAAAGTTATTTCATTGTTTCTTAGATAACTAGACAGCGTTTGACAAAATTAATTGTTTCAAACATTAGACAAAAAAAAAAAAAAAAAAAACACCAAAAACAAAAACCACACATAAATGAATATACATAAATAAAAATGAATAGAAAAATAAATACAATAGAAAAAAAAATAAATAAATAAAAGAGCCTGATCGATCTTAGTGATTTATATTTATATCAAAAACATTTTTCATTGTAACATTCCGGTATTTTCTTTTAACTAGACTGGTCTTTCTTATGTCGTTTTCTGTGTCTTACTATTATCATGTTTATGTGCATATTCTTGGTGATTTCTGTCATACAGCTTGGCAAAATGTCTTCAGTTTCCTCTTTTACAAAAGGAGGAGGTTGCTGAATATATGTATATCAATGACTATGAGATGGATAATTTACACATCGGCTGTATTCCAATGTTGCATGAGTTATCTTTCTTTTTGCTGAACACAAATGATAATGGTGCTATCTCTGACTGTATTATCGGACTTCAGTCATAGAAGGTTCATTACTATATATACTGAACAATTGCTCTATGACTGTTCATTTGACGAAAATTCCTGGTTGTTGGAAAAGTGTTTCAAAACAAAAAGGTTTTAATTGTGAAAAAGGCATATTTGATAGATATACTACCCTGGGATCTTATTGAATTTAAAAACCAAGCTTCATAATACGCAAACACCCCCCCCCCCCCTCCATTTATACTTGCAGTATATGAAACCAAAGTTTGCTTCCTTTATTTATATAGTTTACCTTCTTACTACGCAGCTATCACTTTATACGTGAAATAATTGTATAGTGACGCAATTTCATAATCAATTGGCCAACCAATATTCCAGAAAGACCACACTTACTCCTCAATCAAAACTAAGAAATTCAAAACGCAATTGTGTTAAGGCAATACACATTTATATAACGTTGCGATAAATTGGCCATTGTGACGTCACTTAGGCCCAATGCATTATATGAAGCAGGCTAAACTGCAAAAATCGAGATGCCAAGACAAATGCTGTAGTGCAAACTTTTCCCCTACTCAATTGTGTAATTTCACATAATCATTGTCCCACATCTATTTGAAATTCGTCTTACTGGACCCAACTTTTATAAGATAGGCACAGCTATAAGTATTATTGATGTGCTTTCTATTTCTTGTTTACAACAAAAGTTTCTTTTTCCCAATTTGGCAACATAGCTTTGCCCTCTTTGAATGTTTGTTCTTCATACTACATATATAGCAATCGCGTAATTTTAAACACCCATGAATAAAATCTAAATGTGTAAATAAAGAATTTTAGACTTATTAAACAATTTGCATTTTACTGTTTTTGCATAAATGATTTTCATTCAATTAGTTATGCAGCTTCCAGTATAATGTCAATGACTTCATGGAGTGCCTTAAGCTTACTGCATACATTTTACGTGAAAATTTCATTCTTATTATAAATGGGTCGATATTATTGCTCGTGGATAGTTAGTTCCCGAGATTGTCCTCAGTCCAATTTGAAGTACCTCTGCACTTACTCAGATATATACTTCAAATTACTGAGTAATAAAAACATTGTAAATTATTCTAAAACTATGGAGTATCTCCCTTATTCATAGCTGTATATTTAGCTCTAAGTTGTTGAAATGCGCATATAATGCGCCATAATTTATACACTCTTTTATATATTTACTCTTTACTCATATACAAACGTCATACTTAGGGGTTACCATGCGAGTGTTTTACAAAAACTGACAGGGTATCGGTGGATACCCTGCCAGAAATTTAGTTAGGCGTTAGAATATTCATAGCGTAACAGCTTTGTCATTATCAGGGCATATACGAAAGGTAATTATTCTGCTAGACCCACGAATTCGAGTTGAAATTACGAAACCCAACGTATAAGCCTATGGTTAGTATTGATATGTCATAGGTGATCCCTATATTTGGCATATCGATACTAACAATGGTGGAAAGGTGGGTCTGTAAACTAGTTATATACACCAATTGACTGACTATTATCATATCAAATGTCCGTCCCAAATCGGCATCGTAACTGCATTATAATCGAAAATTTATATGTTGTCCTTATGCATTTTTTTTTCTATCGTGATAAATATTTATATTTCCATGGTAACTTCTGTCGTACAGCTGAGTGACTAACTTTTCTTTCTTCCTTGAACGTTATGCACACGTCTGTGCAGGCAGTAATTTTCTGTTTGTTGATTCTAATCCCAACAAGGCGATGTATGCTTTCTCTAAGTGTATAGCGTTGAACATGTACAATGCACTTGTCAAGGATAATAACAAGAATATCCTTTCCTTCAAATAAGATCTTTTATCAAATTCGCAATATGATTATAAAGTTCGTCGTCAATGCAGTTTGAAAAACTGTCGGGAAACAGAAACCGAAAGAAAGCCATAAAAGTATTGAGAAATCCTTCGTAAACACAGTTTTTAAGGATATCAAACTGTGGGGGTACACTGTCATTTCTTGTAGACCTAGATTGCCCTGTACCAAACTTCAAGCGATCATTTCTGAGGGAGGGTCCGACTTACACTGTATTGTGGCTGTGACACTTTCTACACAGTGTTTGTTCACATTCATATGTATATACAGTGCTGAATTATATGTTTCGTCTGTATGTAAGCGCATTCATGGCGGGTGTGGCTAGCCAAACAGGAGAAGCTTACTCCTCCCGGTCACCTGATCTCACCTCTGTATTTCAGGGGTCCGGGAAAGTCCACTGTGGTATATTGTTATTAGTGCCATAGTCATGTGACATCAGTTACTTTCGTATATTACATTGGTTTAACCATTTCGTTTTTCCTAGAAGCCCCTAACTAATTTATTTCATGAGCTGAGAGAAGACTCACGACGTGTGGTGATATATTCTTCTGTAAAACTATTCTTTTGCCTCTTCTAAACCACGATCTTAAGTATCGCGGAGTGATGCTATATTGGTACCACGTGATATTATATATATTCTTTTATACGATATTATATCAACTTTACCTTTATTCTATCAAAATTAGCAAATCAATATTGAAGAAATACCAAACCGTTAATCATTCTCAAAGTCCAAGGACAGATACAAAATCGTGTAAGTTTCAAAAAGGAACTGTTGTGAACCCCGAAATACTGAAAAATTCCGAGGTGAGACCAGATGCCCGGGGAGAGTAAGCGTCTCCTGTTTGCATGCATCACCCGTCACAGCAGTTCTTTAGAAACATGTCAAAATCAAGAGTTTTGGTTTCCTCATTGTACATACGAAAGTACAAACTGGTATACAAAGTCATATTTGGTGTTCACTGAACAGGTCATTTAGTCGTATTCCAGAATATTATCAATCTTTCTAGAAAGAGGTACATCATATTTTCGTAAAGGATCCCCATAGCGACCGTAGAACTTCCTCAGTGACGATTTCAGATGTTCTTTAACATATCCCTGCATGAGCAACTTAGTGGCTAGTCGTTTGGCCCTTGGAATAAAACCGTCGTATAGAGAACAGGCTCTTGCGTACCTTATAAGTTGAGATATAAAAACTCCATAGGCAGGTAAGGACGGGATATTGCAAAGAAAGTTAGTTATTTGGAAGTTAAAATCGTCACGTTTGTCTTACAGAGAGGTGTTCAAATGACCATTATTGTCGAAAGTTAAAAATACATCCAGATACGAAGCGGAATTATTGCTCTCTGTTGTCTCTTTTATCTCAAGTTCATGGGGATAGATTTCATGTATGTAATCCTGAAAGTTAGGATTATTGATTGACAATAAGTCGTCTATATATCTATACGTAAAATTAAACTGAGATACAAGGCTTTTTCTGCCTGTGGAGAGCATGTTTTGAATAAATTCTGCCTCATACGATTATAAGAAAATGTCAGCAAGATGAGGGGCGCAGTTAGTTCCCATGGGAATGCCAATGATTTCCTGAAAAATGTTCCCTCTAAACACCATGAAAATATTGTCTATTAAAATTTCCAGCATTTTGATCTTCGGTATACCTGTGTTTTGCATCAGAGTGTTCTTTTACAAAATATGTATCTTCCCGCCCAATGACAAGATATCTGTATCTACGATTTCCATTTTTATGGAAAAAAGAATTTCGAATAATTGTAGTAAGTCTGTTTTTGAGCTTATGATG
The DNA here is from genome assembly GCA_035048485.1 of Pteria penguin. Classification (NCBI taxonomy): domain Eukaryota; kingdom Metazoa; phylum Mollusca; class Bivalvia; order Pterioida; family Pteriidae; genus Pteria; species Pteria penguin. The sequence goes on along the minus strand of CM068591.1, from coordinate 43,512,842 downwards.
CGGAATTGTAGTGTAGAGCATGGAGAAGTCAAAAGATTTGGTGCTGAAAATATTATTAAATTTCGGAGATTTTAGATTCTCTAAAAGTTCTTTAGAATTCTTGAGGATCTACATCTGATTTATTTCGCTTCTGGAGTATGCGGTATCACAGTAAATTTTAAGACCATGCTTGATGTGTGTCAATATCTTCGTTAGCAATATGGATAAAGGTTTGGTGGTACACTTGGAAGAACCAGCAATGCAACGATGTTTGTAAGGGTTTTTTTTGCATTTTTGGAATCCAATACATATAAGGTACTTCACGGTCAGAATTTGTCGTGGTAATTCCAAAAGACTAGAGGACAGATTTGTGGTTTTGAAGTATTTCAGAAATAGATAAATTTGTTTGTGTGTATGTTGGATTTCCAGGTGCAGAGTGTAATCCAAGTTCCAAGTTCTGCCACATAACTGAGCCAGTAACTCCTCTTTTTTCTTTCATATCTACACTTATTATCAGATGCAGTGTGGAGCCTGTAAAAAGGTTCCCCGTGTCTGGGTGTTTCAAGTGTTATTATTCACTCAATAGTTACTGACTTGGTTGTGTGGGAGCTTTCCCTTGGTTTTGTTATCCCCCCCCCCTTTCATTAAAAGGGCTTCAAAAATAATAAAATTAAAATACAAATCTCCTAAAGTTATAATCACACCACTTAGATTGCCCTCTGTGTCCACTCTTCATATACCTGGTATTTCTTGTAGAAAATTTTTCGGCACCACTAAAGTTCATATTTCTCCACTTAAAAGTAGTTTCCCTATTAAACGTTCTATCTCATTTTCAAAAACATTCACACCTATAAATTCTTACATAGCTGTCAATTCTATACGCAGAGGGTATTCTAAGATTACTAAGTGGAATCTTCGGTTAATGGAAATACAATTTACACCAAATTAGACAAAGACATAGATTGAAATATTGCCAATGTTATATATGTCATCACTTGAGAAGCTAGAGGATGTGGAGCTCAATATGTCGGGGAAACTTTGAAACAACGTTTTCGGAATCATTCCTATAAAATTCGTAATAATTCACGACGTAGATACCAGAATTTTCTTTATAACCACTTTATTAGATACCAACATATTATTAACAATGTGAAAATAACTCCAGTAGAAAATATCTCTAAATTACCAGGTGATACGAAATCAGATGTTAAAAAACGACTTTTGGAAACCGAGCTCTACTGGATTAAACAACTACAAACCCAATACCCTCTCTTCCACCCAAGCAGCAATTTCTCAAAATTAAATTTATTAATAAAGGCTTCGATCTACTTAACATTTCTAATATTTTCCGTGATCATAGAGTCACATCTAAAATCCCCCAATCTTTTGAGAATTTAGAACCTCCACTTATTTGTTACCAGTACAAAAAGCCTATAAGAAATCTTATTTTAAATTATAATAAAGTTACATCTAACCCTGATGTTCAGACTCTATTCCTTCGTCGTGTTCCTTGTGAAAGTTCTAAATATGTTTATAAACCGGCAGGTCATGTTATTAATATTTATGATAAACGTGAGGATTTTGGATTTCCTATTGTAAATTTTCCTTACTTGGATGGCGATGTCCCTCGATTCCCATCATATGGTATCTATATATCTCAATTAGTTCGATATGTCAGAGGCTGCACCGATGTTTTGGACTTTCATAAACGAAATTTACAAATTACTACTAAACTTTTAACTCAGGGTTACAGATAACATAAGCTAAGAAAAACATTCGGAAAAATTCTTCAGATCTTATTCAGAACTTCTATCTAAATTTGGAAATATTTCTTTTCAACAGTATGTATCCAATGGTATTTCCCATCCTAATGTTTACGGTGATCTCGTATATAAACTAAGGAAAGTAAAAGGCTCCGATAACGTTATTATTTCAGGTAATAAAATAGTCAAACGTCTTCTAAATAGACAATATGATATTGAGATCATCAAAACGACTATATGTCTTGTATTTGGCCCCTCTACAGCCTTATGCAGACTTTTACTTGAACGTTGCACGCTGACTAACAGGGCGGTGGGGACTATATGACGGGCCTTGTCCAAACCTCTTTCAGAGGAGATATGGTCCTGAACCTCGTCCCCTCTGACTGTTAGTCGGGACTCCTACAGATCTAGGGTCTTGGCTCGCTTTCAGACTGGCAGAGCACGGTTTATCATGTTGATGTCGCATATATTTTTATACCATTATGTGTTTTACAATACCTTAAGTGTTTATATTTTTATGACCTCTCAATATGCGATACTTGTTGACCATTGTTCTTTACATGGAGGATTATTTACAAATTTTTAAATGTACGTCCTTTGATTGTTCTGCTGTTACGGTGAGTGGGAAGGTGGGCCCGTAAACCGGTTAACCACACCATTTGTTTGGCTTTTGTCAAATTAAATGACCGTCCTAAGTCGGTATCGTAATTGCACTACAATCAAATATTTTTGTAATGTGTTATATGTTCTAGTATATTATTTACATTCATGTATTATATAGCTCCATGGTGACTTCTGCCACATTACTGAGTCAGTAACTCCTCTTTTATCTCTCTAACCGACAATCAAAATCTTTTGAAAACGAAGGTTTAATTGTTTGCTGCTTTGTAAGCTGGGACAATAATAAATTGTTCCTGGAGTTCAGAGAGTTCTCTAGCTACATCGGGGTCATTAAATATAGACTCATGTCTGGTTCTTACCGAATGCCTGAGACGCCCTATTCTTCTTTTGAGTATTTCTCCGATGGATTTCATCCACTCGGAGAGAGTATCAGGTTCCACTTCTTCCCTTTTTTGACCATCTCCTGGCATATTCCTCGCATGCATCCATAATAGTTTTGAAATTTTGAAATGTGAACGAAAGGGACTCTCTATATTTAGGACCTTTCTTCAGGAGGTCTCGTAATTTCCTGTTATAGACTGTATTGAGGTCACCAGTTACAACATGGCCGCATGGAGGGTAAAGATACTTTGATGTGGAGCATATACAGGGTGGAAGGTCTTTTGTAATGTTATGTAAATCAAGACACTGTAAAACACTTTTATAATTAAATATTTTAGTGACACAGAAGATGTATAGCTGTAGGAAATACAAGGCGACTCCTGATGTTTGAAATATGGAGGGATTTTATCGTTGACTAACCTATGGTTCAAAATGTTACTCAAATATAATATCACCAAAAAAGTCATGCAAGGCATTTCTCAAACAAAAGTTTATTCCAAAAAGAGGTCTTAGTTGGCCTATATTGCCCACAAGAGCACAATGTCTTCATTCACAAACAAATGACAGTTTAATTTGGTAGAAGTCTTTGAGTACTTTCAGTACTTACTTTCTATAAGATTTGGTGAAATTCTGTGATGCGACAAACAAAAGGAAAGCGATAAATGTGTTAGCCAGTCATAGCTCCTGGCATTCATCTTGAATGACAGACTAGATCAAAAATGCAATTTTGGTATGGGACCTTAATTACTTACTTCCAGTACACTTTGGTGATACCCTGTGCACCAGTTACCGAAAAAAAAGTCAAAATATGTAAGTCAGTCAGGGTCCTTGACAGACATCCTGGATGACTGATCTGGTCAAAAACTACAATTTTGGTAGAGGACCTTGAGTACTTGTATCTTGTACGATTTAATGAAATTCTATGAAGCTGTTAATGAAAGGGAGGTGAAAATGTATCAGCACTTCGTGACAATCTTGGAGCATGGATCAGGTCGAAAGATACAATTTTGGTAGTGAACCTTGAGTACTTACTTCCTACAAGATTTGACAGAAATCTGTGGTGCAGTTAATCACAAGTCGAAAATGTGTCAGCCAATCAGAGCCCTTGGCGACCATCTTAGATGATGGATCATGTCGAAAACACAAACCTGGTAGAGGACCTTGATTACTTACTGCTAGTAAGGTCTGGTAAAATTCTATGAAGTGTTTGTTGAGAAAAGCTGAAAATACGTCAATCAATCAGGGCCCATATCGACAATCTTCGTTTATGAATCGGTCGAAAAACAGAAACATGGTAGAGGACCTTGAGTACAAACGTACTCTAAATTTGGTTAAAATTCCGTAAAGCGGTTGCAAATGAGAAGCCGAAAATTTTCCAAGCAATCACATCGCATGGGGGCCATCTTGGATAACGATTTGGGTCGAAAAATACAAATTGATGGAGGACCTTGATTACTTACTGTTTGTATCTGTTTGTGAAATTTAATGAGGCAGTTGTGAAAAAGTCGGGAATGTGTCAATAAATCAGGGCCCATGGCAGCCATATTGGATTACGGGTCGGGTAAAAAGCACATATTTGGTGGAGGATCTTGTAAGGTTTGGTGAAATTCTTTAAAGCGGTTGCAGAGGAAAAGTCGAAAATGTCTCAACCAGAGCCCATAGCGGCCATCTTCGATTACAGATCAGGTCGAAAAAACAAACGAGGTAGAGACCTTGATTACATTCTTCTTCTAATGTCTGGTGAAATTTTATGCAGTAGTCGTGGAGAAGTCGAAAATGTATCAAGCAATCAGAACCTATGGTGGCCATCTTGGATTAGGGATCGGGTTGACAAATATCAATTTAGTGAAGGACCTTGAGTACTTACTTCTTGTAAGTTTTAGTGAAAATCTGTACAGCAGGTTTGGAGGAAAAGTACCCTTAGCTCATTTTCAGGCATTTTGAAATATGTGTAATATAGTGCAAGAAATATGGAAAATTGTTCTATACTATTCAAAACTCAATCTATATATAAACAAATTCTTCCCTATATTTCCTTGAACTCCATCATCTTGTATCCATATATTGAATTGAATCGCACCGTAAAAATATTCCATAATTTGCTATTTTATGTACCCCCTACCTCCAATAGAAATGACATGATAAATGCACATCACCCACAAATTTCTTATTATAGAGATATTTATCCTCTGTGACAAGTATATGTTTTTGCAATTGTCTTGAGGAGAAAGGTTAAGCTACTAAATGACTAAAAAGAGTATATCGGTACTAATTTTCCCAGTTTTTCTACCAGTTGCATTGTTAATGAATTCCCAAATTCAGGAGAAAAGGTACAAAGTGTCTAATAACATAGTAAAGTCAATAAATACACACTGGTTACAAAAAAAATAGGGCACTAATTTTATCAAACTGTAAATATAGGTAAAAATCGTTATATCTAAATGAAAAATTCAATATCCTTTTTGGCCAGTAGGAGATTTATTTCGGCACCTTTCTAAAACAGTTTTGTATATCACAAAAATCAGATGAAGGACAGCAGCTATATAAAAAAGAATCACAAAAGTATGTCAGAGACTGTTATATCTAGTAAATGTATAATTAATTCATGTACATTTGATGTTACATATATGAACTAGATACATATAGATAAGCAGAACGAAGTCCTGACCTTTACCTTGACCTTCTTATTTACCAAAACTTACTTATTATTAAATCTTCTCATAATCAGTTGTTAAAAAATAGATTTAGGTCTATTTCATTAAATTTACCAATATCATAAACAAGACCCTGAGATTAAAATGTGACCTTGAAAGATAACCCTGACGGTCATCAATGATAAGCATTTAAACTAGTAGTAAATATGTTTATTATGAAACTATTGTAAATGAAAGATATTATGCATACGGCATTATTTCTGTTTCTGTAACAAGAACTCCTATCATAGTATATTGTTTGGTATGAAAAATACACATGGCAGGTTGTGTGAAAAAGCAGTGCTGAAATGTACTTTGACAAGTGACCCTGAAGTCAACATACGTATCTGAAATCAATTAACATTTTAACTTCATATAATATGGATATGTTGTAGATACGACAAAGGTGTTGTGCATATGACATATTTCTATATGATGTTACAAAAAAATACCATATTTTTGCTTGCTAGCGCGTTTGCATCATCCCGTAGTAAACATGACAATGCTTGTAATAGTGTCCATGCATATAATTATGATCGTTCGGCGAGTCTTGAATGTTTTCAGCTCTTTGGCGTATTTTCCTTGTTTGTTCAAGATTTTGAAGTTTATATGATTGAGTGATTGAGATCTTTTAATAGATTTACCGTTTCTTTCCGATTTCTCGAAGGGTAGACTACAATAGTACCAAAAGCTGCGCTTAATTGTTTTACCGTGAAATAAACGAATCGTGAAGTCTTATTAGAATCATTATAATTTTAATTCACTAAGTGCAAATACTTTGATTTGATCGGGTTCGTGCGAAAATAATATTGTTATTAAATAACTGAAAAAAGGAATTCATTGATATCGGCAATCCGAAGAAAAAGGTTTGGAAATGTTAGCAGTAAGAAGAAATCAAAGTTAAATCAAAAGATGCGTGAGTCCACGACCAGTCCAAGTAAGTGTCATTATGAAAATTATAAATTTAATAATTTTAGATTATCGATAAACGTTGCAATCAAGTCTTATCAAAATTAATAATATCATCTGAGGATATCTCGTACATGTGAACTAAGATGTAGGAACTTAAGGTGGTGGGAGTGGCTCGTACGGAGGAGGAGCATACAACACACCCATGTCCTCGTTATGGTTCCGAATATTCCTCCGACTAATAGTTTCATATGGGCCGACACCGTTGGCGATAGAGACAACACTCTGGTGACAGGTATTGTTGAGGACATCACGAGACGTCCTTTGAACAACCTGTTCATTAATCAGATGCTTTTTGACAGATCAATAGAATTGATTGCATCGTAAAAGTCGAATAATATAATAAAATGAGGAATAAATGTATTTATGATCAGTACTTTAACCTCCGTCCTCAAATTGCCGAGCGTAGCCTTTGATGTGCTCACAGTCAATTTGTTGGATAGAAATGACACGCTACCTCTGTCATTTATTGGGGATTTATACTAATTGTTTAAATAAGCCTCAGAGCAGTAAATATTTTATCTATCTATCTATCTATCTATCTATCTATCTATCTGAAAACCAGATGAAACGCCGCAATATATAATCCAGAATGATCGGTTTTAAAAGTGGCCCGCCCCATCATGTTATCCCACAGTTGGTGATTGGGGATAACTTCCGGCCACATGGTATTGAGGATGTTCATGAGACATCGGTTGGTAAAAGATTGGAGTTTGTGGATGTTGGTCCGGGTTACCCTCTAGATTTCTGAAACGTAAAGTAGGACAGACTTGAATTTGGTGTTAAAAAAACGTATCTGAATGTGAAGGGAGATAGTTGCTGTTTTCCAGATTGACCTCAGGGTGTTGAAGTCGTATTGGGCTTTGTTGATAAGGCACTTGAGGCTTTCGTCCTCCCCCCCAATTTTTGCTATCGATACTCCCTTAGCAAATTAACTTTTCAACTTCCTTGATGTCTTTTTGGTGTGTTAACCCTTATGACCTCCGTCTTCTGGATAAAGATTTGGAGACCCTTATTCTGAAACACAACTCAGCTTCTGCACATTTTGTTTGCTGGAAAGAAGGTAGACCAGTTCTTCTGTCAGTCGTGGCATACCTGGTTATGCGGTCGACCACCAACAGGAATATCGTCGTTTTCACAAATGTGATGACATTACATAACTCAGTACAAGTCCATTATTTATCATTAATATTAGATGTGACTGCATTGTAATTATAACTAAGGTTTCTAAGAGATTTGTGTACTGATAGCAAATCAGGGGTGGTTAAAGATTCTCGAAATACTGCGGAATTTTAAATTTGAAAAGGGCAAAGTTTGCACACAATCATGCAAGTTCATCAATCAAACCAAATTCAAGTGCAGTTTCTTGTTCTCATTTAGTTGTTCATTACCCATCAGAAATAAGTTTATAAGATGGACTGTCAGTTCTGGACTAGATGTATCTTTTATATTTGTACAACAGCTACTTTCCTTGGTCTTAAAATAGAAGGTTACAAAACCTTTGACTTACTTGACTCATGCCACTTCATTCCTTGCGGAACATAGGGTAGCAAAAACAACTCTTCAACGAAGGCGTTTCTGCGCGATCCTCTTCAGCTTGGCCATTTCATGCCAGGTGCCTTCACCTCTGAGTCAATACTTCTACCACAAACCTCTTTTGATGACACTAGAAGCAAACTTGCAGAGTGTGGGGCCGATCCATCCCATTTTCCTTCCTTGATGTCTCCATATTGTGCTTGCTTGATTTTGTCCCACCGTTGGTCGTTTGAGACGACTTCCGGACACATGATATTGAGTATTAAGGATGTTCGCGAGATGTCGGCTGGTAAAAAGAAAAAACTTTGTTTGTGAATGTTGGTCTGGGTTACCCTCTAGATTTCTAAGATGTCTGAAACGTAAATTAGTACCGAATTGAATTTTGTGTTGAAAATTCGTATCTGAATGTGAAGTGATAGGATTCCTGTTCTCCAGATTGATCTTAGGGCGTTTAAAACGTACTGGACTTCTTGATTAGGCACCTCATGCCATTGTTCGCTCCCCCCCCCTTTCCCATACATGAATGTCAACAAACACTGTGTAGAATGTACCACAGCCACTCAGCATCAGGGAAACGGTATAAAAACCCTAAGTCCATACAAACGTTACTATGTTTGTGTAGTTAACCGGTTAACAACAGCCCACCTTACCGGTCACCACAAGAGCTGCACAATCAAAGGAAACATGTGTAAAAATTTATAAATAATCCTCCATATAGAGATCAAGGATCAATAGGTTTTTCAAAAGTAGGTTATTGAAATTTTCACACGAAGCGTTTTTGGAATAATATACCAGTATCAAAAAGTGTTCGGCGACATCAACATAAGGATAGCGTGCTCTACCCGTCTGTAAGCGAACTAAGATCCTTGATTTGTATTTATCTTGATTTCCCGACTAACAGAGGTTATGGGGCTCAGGAGATCGTCTCCTCTGAAAGGGTTCGTACAAGACCCACCATAGAGTCCACACAACCCTGAAAGTCAGAGGTTGTAGAGGAGCCCAATACAAGATATATGGTCTTTGCGATGAGCTCGGGGTCATGATGTCGATGTAGAAGACGTTAAATTATTTCAAACACCGCCTACATGAAATTATCGGAACCTTTGACCCTCCTTATTACACTAAATCACTGTAGATATTGGGATACGAAATATCACTAGATACGTACAGTTCCGAATTTCGATAAAATGTCTGAAAATTGTTTTGCGTGGAAATTCAAAACCTTAGTGTAGGATCTAGCGACCGAACTAATTGACTAATATTACTAGAACTGTCCTAATGGGACAAATACCCCCACAACATGCAATAATTCATCCCAATATGTATCACCGGTATAAGTGTAATGGATGTTTCACTACATTTTTGGTATAATCAATGAAAACCATCAGGTTTGTGTGCATTCTGACCTTGACCTTGTAGATATGACCCTCGTTCAAGGTCATTGCAAAGCCGTGAGTTATGGACAACAATTGTGTAAAATATAATTTTCCAGTTACATTACAGAAAGAAGTTATGACCCACTCAGGAATTCAGGCTATCTAATTTAATAGAAAAAAGTTACGACTCGGACAAGATATCTGGTTATGTATGTACTGTGACCTTGACCTTAGAGATATGATCTTGGTTTAACGTCATGGCACACCCTTGGGTCAATTGATCCTTTCCAAAATAAAAGGAAGAAGTTATGGCTAAGACAAGTTTCATGGACAGACAGGCAGACAGACACACAGACGGACAACACGCTCCGTATTATGTGATACACACTTTTGGATCATGGAAAAAAAATAGTATGAAATACCCAGATCCTACATAGCAGTCAGGAGCTATAACCCGTACAGGGATTTGGACAATGCATGCACTGTGACCTTGATCTTGGAAATATCATCTTGAGTCAAGATCATGATTAGTCCTTGGGTCGTTGACAACAGTTGTGTGAAAAATAATCAAGATCCAACCTGGCAGTAAGAAGTTATTTCATGAACAACGATTTCGGCTGTGTGTGCACTGTGACTTTGCCCTTAAAAATATGAATTGTGGTGGAGGTCATGCTACACACACCTTTGGACATGAACAACAATTGTGTGAAATGTTATCATGAACCAACATAGCAGTAAGGCATTATGGCCCTTACAAGGATTTTGACAACTGTGCAATCTTACCTTGACCTTCCGGATACGATCTTGAGAGAAAATAGGTCATGGCACACTCTTGGGTCATGGAAAACAGTTGTGGGATACATTATCCAAATCCGTCTTGGCAGTGAGAGGATAAGGCCCGGACACGGATTTTGACTATGTGTGCACTTATCCCTTGGCCTTGGAGATATGACAATGACTCAAGGTCATGACACACCGTTGGTGGGTCAGGCACAACAATTGTGTAAAATATTATCCAGATCCGATAAGGGGAGAAGTTATATAACTTTTGCTATGTATGCACTGTAACTTTGACCTTAAGATATGATCTTGAGTCAAGATCATGGACAAGAATTGTGAACTTTTATCTTGGATAATAATCAAACTTGGCAGTAAGAAGTTATGGCCTGGACCAGAATTTTGGCTATGTATGCACTGTGACCTTGACCTTCAAAATATGACCATGGATCAAGGTCATCACACATCCTTTGGTAATGGACAACAAATCTTTGAAATATCATCCAGATCCGAGGAGGGTTAAGAAGTTATGTCCTGAACAAAACGTTTTGCTATAAGTATTTTCAAGGTCATATCTCCAAGGTCAAGGTGCACAGATGTCAAAATCCTTGTCCGGGCCATAACTCCTTAATACTATGTTCGATCCGGATAACATTTCACACAATTGTTCATTCCAATGGAGTGTCATGAATTCCAGCAAAGGTCTCATATCTTCAAGGTCAAGGTCAAGGTCACAGTGCACACATAGCCAAAATCCTGGTCCGGACCATAACTTCTAACTGCCAAGTTGGATCATTATCCAGGATAATATTTCACACAATTGTTGTCCATGACCCAAGGATGTGTCATGACCTTGACTCAAGGTCATATCTCTAAGGTCAAGGTCACTATACACACTTGGTCGAAATCCCTGTCCGGCCCATAACTCCTTACTGCTTAGTGGGATCTGGATAACATTTCTTGCAATTGTTGCACATGACACAAGGGTGTGTCATGATCTCGACCCATTGCCATATCTTCAAAGTCAAGGTCTCATTGCACACATAGCAAATTTTTTGTCCGGGCCATACCTTCTCATCTCCTTGTCAGATCTGAATGATATTTCACAGTTGTTGTCCATGACCAAACGGTATGCCAAGACCTGACCAAGGTTATATCTTTGAAGAAAAGGTAACAGTGTATACATAACCAAAATCCGGGTCCGGGCCATAATTTCTTACTGCCAATTTGGATTATTATCCGGGATTATGTTTCACACAATTGTTATCTATGACCCTAGGGTAAGTCGTGGCATTGACTCTTTGTCATATTTCCAAGGTCAAGGTCATAGTACACACTTTATTGAAATCCTTGTCTGGGCCATAACACCTTACTCCTACGTTGGATCTAGATAATATTTTACACAATTATTGTCCATGACCAAAGAGTGTGTCATAACCTGATTCATGGTCAGACCTGCGAGGTCAAGGTCACAGTGCATACATAACCAAAATCCTGGTCTGCGCCATAACTTCTTACTGCCAAGTTGAATTATTATCCAGGATAATATTTCACACAAATGTTTTCGTTAATTGTATCTCCAAGGTCAAGGTGAAAGTGCACAGTTGTCAACATCCTTGTCTTGGCCATAACTCCTTAGTACAGAATTTTTGTATATGTCTCATAGTGTGTCATCACCTCCACCATAGTTCATATCTTCAAGGTCAAGGTCACAGTGCACACAAAGCTGAAATTATTGTACATGCCATAACTTCTTGATTCCAGGTTCGATATGTATAATTTTTTACACAATTTTGTTCATCACCCAAGGATTTGTTATGACTTTGATTCAAGATATTATCTTCAAGGTCAAAGTCATAGTGCACGCATTGTCAAAATCATTGTACTGTCTTTGTTGTTATTAGTGAAATTTTCCTAATCTCGCGTTAGTTGGCTAGGTCATTGATACACTGAGCATGCCAGGTGAAGGAAAAATTACCGACTTTGGGCGGGTAGGTCGTAATTATTTAATTACATTTTAATGATTTTTTTTTCACTACTAGCCGAACTTATATAACATTGTAATTGCGTATAAAGGCTTAACTTCAGGAAAGAGTCCAGGGTTAAAAATTCAGCTTTCGTTTTTAATACGGAAAATGACAGCTAGTGCAACTTTAAATAAATTGTGTAATGTCAGCCAAATAGGATCTTTCTTTATTGTTTACTTTACAATGAATGGGAAATCGAAAGTACTCTTGAACATTCGAGAATTCTAAAAATAGCACACACTTCATACAAGTATTTTAGCACTAAAACGAAGTAATGCAACTTTTGCACATGAGAAATTTACGCAAAACAAATTATAGATTATACAAATGATAAAAATTTACATGGTTGCCTTTCTAGGAGACTAGAATCAATAAAAATAATCTGCGCTGTATAGCTGTACTGCCTTGCAAAATTAAACCAGGATAATAAAAGTAAAAACGAAACCGGATTCGCAGATCCGGATAACTATGATACAACACTTTTCAAGATTTTATGCAATTCCTCTCCAGACATTAAAGAACTAAGAAGGAAGGGGATGCTCACTGTCACCTGATCTTACTCCTTCGAGGGTAATTGTCCTTCTAATAGATGGTTTTAATTTCTCTTCTTTTTTGTTTTCCCTTTTTGCGGATTTTGTATGACTTTCTTTTTCATGATTTTGAAACTGCTAATTTTGCTTACTTCATCATCTTAATATTCAAAGGGCATTATTTTACAAACTGGAATTCGAAGACATATATTCTGTGATTGGAGAACAGTCCGAATATGGTCCTAAGTGCTATGTAACGGCTGGCAATTTTTCACTGCCACATCTCATAAACACTATTCACCACATGCCCTTTTCAACAATCATCTAAATCCACTACTGGTAAAAAAAACTCTATCATTTTCCCTGCCTTGTATTTCATTTGTTTAGTTACTTGTAATGTCCATGGTTCTTCTTCTCTAGTTCTTCTTCATTTCTTCATTTCCCTCTGGTCTTCTTACTATGATAAAACCGCTCCAACAGTATAATTATTGGTATCCATGTCAAGAATTGGGACAAATCTGGTTTTGGATAGGTTAGGATGAGAAGTGGTGTCGTTAATGCATGTTCTAGATGCAGAAATAATCTTCACATTCATTAGTCAACTAAAATTTTGCATTTTTCTCACAAAGACGATGTAATAGTCGAGCAATCTCGGCAAAACTGACAAATTGACTTTAGTATGACACTAATCCCAGGAAGCTTTTTATTTGTTTGGCATTCTTTGACCGATTCCATTCACTCAGTACACTGATCTTTTCTGGGTCTGTCCGTATGTCTCGCTCAGTTACAATGTGTCCACGAAACTTCACACTTGCTAGACTTCAACTTCAGGTTCGAAGTTCTAAGGCGTATTACGACACTTTCCAATCCCTCCACAGTCTATATGAAGGTATCACCCGCAACTATTATGCCAACCAAGTAGAGGAGGCATTCATACCATTATAGATTTTTCCAGATTTCCTCTATTAGATGCTGGAAAGTAGATAGTTTATACGGCCAACGGCAAAACTTTAAACTGGTACACCGATATTGTGGTAGCCAAGGCCGTATTATCCTTGTCTAGCGAACCCATGCCTTTTTTGCAAAAAAACCCCCACAAATCTCAGCAACAAAACATTTCATTCCACTGAGTGATTCTATGTATTCTTGCTTCTTGGTAGTGGATAACTATCTTTGACTGTAGTTTTACTCAGTTGTCGATAGTCGACGCACAATCTGTTGTTATCGTCCATCTTTCTTACCAAAACGATGTTCAAGATTCAAGTTTTCTTGTTTTCCAAATGCTTAACTCCTGTGAGGCGACAAATTGGCATGTTAAGATGATGGATAAATTCAAACCGCAAGTCAGAAAATCATGAAACCAATGGACATACAAAATCAGCGAAAATGGAAACCAAATAGAAAACAACGCAAAATGTCTACTTGAAGGGCATATGTGAACCTCCTTAATGTAGTAAGATCAGGTGCCCGGGGCTAGTGAGCATCTCCTGCTTGCTAGCAACACCCGTCACATATACCAGTATAAAGATTCAAATCGTGTAAATTTCATATATATTTATATATGGATACGTCAAAGAAGGTGAACTTCTAGTATAGAAGGTGTCAAAACTGTGTAAAATGATCGGTCTCATTCCAATATCATGTAAAAATCTGGATAGGACGTATATACTCCTGGTTGAGTAGCTTATCTGAACTTCGCCAAGCCGTCAGCACAAAGTCATTCTAATTTTAAAATGCTCTGGAATAACGTAGTAACTGAGATATGAATACGCCGTATGTGGGCGATGATGGAATGATGCTACTTATGAAAGGAAAGTTTGTGATAGCGGAATTGAAATCGTTACGTTTGTCATAGAGTGAGGTATTCAATTAACCATGAAGACCTAAAGACACCATAATATCTAAATACGAAGTAGAATTACTGCTTTCTGTTGTTTCTTTGACCTCTAGCTCACTTGGATAGATGATGCTAAGGTAATTCTCGACATGCTGTTCTTTTGTTGATGTTATGTCTAACCCGATCAGTGTGCCCTACATCTCCCTGAGTTTTGGAAAATATGTCCCCATACTGTGTCAAAAGTTCACTCAAGAGAGGATAGAAGACATTTGACTAATTTGTATGTTACAAATCAACAAGGACATGAACATAAAATATGATAATAGTGAAATGAATACAGAAAACGACATTACAAAAGCATTCGACTGTACTGCAGATACGAAGGTCAATTAAAGTAAAAATGGTCATAAAATTTTTCACATGAAACTTTATATGAAATAATATACTAGTATCAAAATGTTCGGCGACATTAACAGAAGGATGCCGTGCTCTACCCGTCTGTAAGCAAGCTCAGATCCTTGATCTGTAGGAGTCCCGACTAACAGAGGTTATAAGGCTCAGGACCTCGTCTCCTCTGAAAAGGTTTCGGCAAGGCCCTTCATTTTGTCCCCACCGCCCTGTTAGTCAGAGTGCGACGCTCAAGTCAGAGGCTGTAGAGAACCCAGATACAAGACCTATGGTATTTGCAATATGATTTCGGGGCCATACTGTCGATCGATGTCGAAGACGTTTAATCATTTTCAAACCCGCAGACATGAAATTATCGGAACCTTAGACCCTTCTTATCACACTAGATCACAGTAGAAATTCGGAGAAGAAATTCCGCTTGATGTCTATTTCTGTAAAGGAATTAGATAAATGTCTAAATAAGATCCGCAAAAATTTACCAACATTTTTTCCTTGAGTCAGAAGAATGAAAGTGATCTGAAAATTGTTTTGCGTGAAAATCCAAATCGTTAGTGTAGGCTCTAGCAAACCGAACCAATTGACTAATATAGATACTATATAAGGGGAGTAAAGGGGTATCACAATCTAAATAAAAGAACTTCGAAATCCAAAGTCGTCACTTTTGTCATATATGTTTCTCATCATTCAAGAGACACTTACTCCTCCAGGGCACCAGGTCTCATTTCTGAATTTCAGGGATTTGTGAATGTCCGCTGTGGTACATTGCTGTTAATGCCATAGTCACTTGACACAATTTAATTTCGTATTTTGTCCTGATACCGCTGTTAATAATTTGATATTTATGTCAAAGAAAGGAGTTTCCTTATCTGAATAATTAGGTTTGTTCAATTGAAGTGCAGGTGGATAAATGTCAGTAATTTATTCTCAAACACAGAGTTATCGATATCATTCAGATATGTAAATGTGTCATTGAACTGATTAATAATGTCGGAACGTTTCGAGGTTTTAATAGAATAGGAGTCTCTCTCAGAAGAATATAAAATAAATCTGGTATAAGGGGCCCATGGGATATGTTGATAAATCTTGCCCTTTAACTGCACATATATATTAACCACCACAAATGTGATGACATTACATAACTCAGTACAAATCCATTGTTTATAAAATTATTACACGTGATTTTATTGTAAATAAAACAGCGTTTTCTGATATATTGTTTGTGCTGATAGCAAATCAGGTTGGCTCAAGATTCCCGAATTACTGTGGAATATTATGTTTGACTCTATCATCACCAAAAATATTCGAAATATAAAAAATATCTGAACCCTTGTTTACGAATTTGACATTGATAAATTGCGATCCAGGAGGAAGCGAAGGCACATGAGGGCGGGCAAAGTTGGCCACATGAAAACTCCACAATCATTTCAAGTTCAAATCAATCAAATCGAGTTCTCGTTCTCATTTAGTTGTCCATTACCCCTCAGGAATATGTCTGTAAGATAGACTGACAATTCTACAGGTATCTATATATTTACACTTCTTAATGCACAACAGCCATTTTTCTTGGTCTTCAAACAGAAACATACACATGACTTTTCTTATGCCTCTTGATTCCTCGGGGAACATAGGGTAACAACAACACCTCTTCAACCATTGCGGTTCTGGGCGATCCTTTTCAGTTCACCCCATGTCATGCCAGCTGCCTTGACCTCTGAGTCAATACTGCGGCCATAAAATGTGTTTGGTCGATCGACTTTCCGTTTCTTGGATTCCAATTGACAATCTCCCTGGTGACACTAGAAGCAGGCTTCTAGAGCGTGTGGCCGATACATCCCTATTTTCGTTTGTTGATGTCAGTCTCGATCTGGAGCAGGACCGACATTGGTGTTGAAAATCTGTATCTTATTGTGAAGTGAAAGGGTCGATGTTCACCATATTGATGTCAGGCTGTTGAAAGCGTACTGGGCTTTGTTGATTATGCTTTTTATGCCTTCGTCCCCCCCCCCTTTTTTTTTTTTTTTTTTGTTTTTGTTTTTTTGCTTGTTAACTCCCATGATGTCTTTTTGGTGTAATGGCAATTGGTCTTGCTGTTTAATGTTGACTCTCTTGACCTTCGTCTTCTGGATATAAATTTAGAGGCGAGCTTTCTCCCCTCCTTCTAAAACACAGTTCAACTTCTGCACATCTTGTTTGTGTTGATGTCATCTGCGAAATCAAAGAAGGCTAATGTCATCATCTGCAAAGTCCAAATCTTCCAACTGCTTCGCAAAATTACTTTGTAAACCAGTTCTTCTGTCATTCGGGACTTGCCTTATTATACAGTCGATCACCAGCAGGAAGATCGTAGGTGACAGCAGACACCCTTGTCGTACGACTGTTGATACAGAGAAATGTTCTGTTAGCTTCCCGTCATAGATGACTTGACAGGTAGCATCTTCATACAGCTGTTGCATTATGGTGACAAACTCTGATGGGAAGCCGTAGTGGTATATCAGTCTCCAGATGACATTACTGTCGGTATTATCAAAGGCTTTCTGGAAGTCGACGAAAACTGAGCAGGGATACTATTCCAGAGACTGTTTGATGATGATGCGCATCGTAAAGATGTGGTCTGTGCATGATCTCTCTTGCCAGAAGACTGCCTGTTCTTTCTTAAGTGCCTTACCCTGTACCTTCATACGTCTCTTTAGGATGATTCTTGTCAGTACTTTTCTTTGAATGCCTACTTCTCCAGTAGTTGCAGGATGGCAAGTCCCCTTTCTTCTGCAGCATTCTAAAATCTCTTCCGATCTTCGGGCACTCTTTCATGCTCCCATATAATGTATAAGAGTTGGTGAAGCATGTCGTTTAAAGTCTGGATGTCTGCTCTCGGTGCTTCGGGTGGTATAACGTCTGTGCCCGCAGCTTTCCCTTACCTTTGGGACCTGATGGGCTTAGTGACCATGTTCTTGGTAGGGGGTCCTGTGTTGAAATAGACCAGTTCAGTTGATGATGGGATGGATGATGTAGGTCTGTTGAGTATTTCCTTGAAGTATTCCGCTCATTTCGTTGCCAGTCTAGTCTATTATATATGTCACCTAGGTTTGCTATTTTTTCCCAGAGAGTGTCCTTGTTATTTCGTATAGACTTTTCATGTTTCCTTGGCCCAGGACAGTCTCAGCTTCTTGGGTCAGGTTCTCAATGAAATATTTCTTTTCTCGCATTTTTCTTTTCTTCCCGGTTCTGTTCCTAGGAACGTCCTTGAAATTCGCTTTGCTTTCCGTCTTGGTCTTAAATTTGGCTGATCTGGTCTTTCAGTCTTTCTCTCTGTGTGATTAGTGACCATGTTTCTGTTGTCAACCACTCTTTGTTGGCTGAACTTGTTCTTTAGATCAAATTTAAATTCTTCCTCTTTCTCCCTTTTTACTCCGGTTGTGTATGTTGAACTTGTGCGATGGTCTTCCTGCTTGGTCGTTGCAGCCTCTCAGTTTGGTTTTCAGAACGGATGTGGTAGTCTGATGCTGTGTCTGCTCCCTGCTTCACCTCACCGTCTTGCAGGCTTCTTCTCCATTTTCGACTGATGGTGATGTGGTAAATCTGGTTCAAAATTTTACCGTCATGCGAAATCCAGATGGTCTTGTGGATGGTCTTAAGGGTAAAATGGTGTCTCAAATGGCCAGATCATTGAAGGTGCAAAACTCGGTTTAAAGCTCGTTGTTCTCATTCTCCTGTCTGGTGCACTGTATTTCCATAATACATTCACTTTTGGTATTGCCTAATTCCAGTTTCCACTTTTGCGTTCATGTCCCTCATGAGAATCTTCATATACCGTTTAGTGCGTTGTCCACGATGGTTTCGACTTGCTCATAGAAAGTCTCGTTGCCTTCTTTCTCTGCCGCATTTGTTGGAGAATAGCACTGTAGGATGATGACTTGCCTGCCTTTGGAGTTGTACCTTGCTGTTCGTGGTGATATTGGTTCCCAGGACGGAGCTCGCGTTTCTTTCAGTGTCACCAATAGCACCACTCCATATATGTGTGATTGACCTTCTTCCTGTCCAAAGTATAATGGTGTCTCCACTCGCTAGTTTTGTTCTCCCAGATCTATTCCATCTTCTCTCACACAATCAAAGGTTCTATGTATTTCTCTTCAAACTTGGGTTATTTAGCCAGTCTCGCATAGAGTTCTGAGGTTCCAGGTTCCTATCCTGTTGTTGACTTTGTCGTCAGTAAATTTGTCGGCGCATTGGGTTTCCCGAGGGCTTTCACCAGCACGCGTCATGAGCTCTACTGGGGAGGACTCTTCCTCGGCCATTTTTAAATTGAATAGGTCATTAGCCTACTGCAAAACCCCAACCTGGAGATCCAGGGTGTGTTTTTCGTCTGTCTCCTATCCATTAGATCCGTTAAGCCTGACAGGATACTATTTCGCGCAATTGTTGTCCATGCCCCAGGGGTGTGTCATGACCTTGACTCAAAATCATATCTTCAAGTTCAAGATCAAGATCAAGATTCAAATCCCTTCTACCAGTCATAGCTCCTCATTACTATGTAGGGTCTGTATAATATTTCACAACATTGTTTTTCATGATCTAAATGTGTGTATCACATTGTAGGGAAGGTTTTGTCAGTCTGTGCGTCTGTCTGTCTATCTGTCCATGAAATTTTGTCTGGGCCAAAACTTCTTCCTTTTACTCAGGAGGGAGATCCAATTTTACACAATTGTTGTTCATGGCCCAAGGATGTGTCATGATCTTGCATCCAGGTCATATCTAGAAGGTCAAGGTCACAGTGCATACATGGCCAGATTTCTTGTCCGAATCGTAACTTCTTCCTTTTAATTTGGACGGAGATAATATTTCACACAATTATTGTCCAAGACCTAAGGGGGTCTTCTTGGTGTAGTCGCAATGAGTCTTACTGTTTATTGTTTACCGTTATGACCTTCGTCTTCCGGATATAGATTTAAAGGCCAGCCTTCTCCTCTTCTTCTGCAACACGGCTCAGCTTCTGCACATCTTGTTGTTTGTGGGGGAAAAGGCTGATGTCATCTGCGAAATTCAAATCTTCCAACCGCTTCGCAAATTTCCATTGTAAACCAGTTGTCCTATCAATCGTGGCCTGCCTCGTTATGCGGTCGATCACCAGCAGGAAGATCTTCGGTGACAACAGACACTCTTGTCGTACATACAGCTGGTGAATGATGGTGACAATTTTTGATGGAAAGCCATAGTGGTGCATCAGTCTTCAGATGACATTTCTGTCGACATTATCAAATGCTCTATGGAAGTCTGCAAATTCGGATAAATTTCAAACAACTTCAATATACGGCTCTTCTGCAGAAGTAGAATCAATCATATTTGTCTCCTCGGAATTTCAAGGGAAAGTTCTAAATCGTATGAAATATCTTGTTTTCAAGAATGACCTGCATCAAGTCTTTTTGACTTTTCAAGATTTTATACGACAATTCCTCACCAGACATTAAAGAATTAAGAAAGAAGGAGACGCTCACTGTCACCTGATCTCACTCCTTTTTGAGGGTTAGCTGTACTTCTAGTAGATGCTTTTAATTTCTCTTCTTCTTGGATTTCCATTTTTGCTGATTTGCTTTTTTTTTTTTCGGTTTCATAAATTTTAAACTGCTAATTTTGTTTATTTCATCATCTTAATATTCAAAAGGCATTATTTTACTAAATGGAATTCGAAGATATACATGTTGTGATGGGCGATCAGGGATATTGTCCCTAATTCCATGTAACGGCTGGTAATTTTCCACTGTCATATCTCATAAACACTCGTCACCGCATGCCCTTTTCAACAATCATTTAAATCCACTGCTGGTGCATCAGTTCTATCATTTTCCCTTCCTTGTACTTCATTAGATTAGTTACGTGGTATATTCTTAGTGCTTCTTCATTTCTGCATGTTCCTTTGGTCGTCTGTGATAAAACCGCTCCAACTACATAATTATTGGTATACATGTCAAGAATAAATGGCAAATCTGGTTTTGGACAGTTAGGATGAGAAGTGATGTCATTTATTCGTGTTCTAAATGCAGAAAGAATCTTCACATTTATTAGTCTACTTGAATTTTGCATTTTTCTCACAAAGGCGGTGTAATATTCGAGTAATCTCTGCAAAACTTTTGACAAATTGATGATAATATGACACTAAGCCCAGGAAGCTTTTTATTGCATTCCTTGACTGATTCCATTCACTCACTACACTCATTTTTTTCTGGATATGTCTGTATGCCTTAAGCTTGCTAAGTTACAATGTGTCCACGAAACTTCACGCTTGTTCTGAATAGTGTGCACTTGCTATTCTTCAGCTTCGGGTTTGGAGTTTTCAGGTGTACTACGACACTTTCCTTTCTCTCCACGGTCTATGTGAAGGCATTACCCGGAGCCATTATTCCTTCCAGGTAGAGGAGGCATTCATGCCATTATATATTTTTCCAGATTTCCTCCATTAAATGCTGAAGAGTAGATAGTAGATATGTTCAAGCTTCAAGGAATTTTTCCACTTCTTTCTTTTCTGTCTCTTGTTTTCCAAATGCTAAACCCCTGTGAGGCGACAAATTGGCATCCTGCTCTTGGTGTCTTGGTGTTGTGTCTATCCCCTTGAGTCTTGGAAAATATGTCTTCATGAGACATGGTCCTGAACCTCGTCCCCTTTGACTGTTAGTCGGGACTCCTACAGGTCTAAGGTCTTAGCTCGCTTTCAGACTGGCAGAGCACGGTTTATCATGTTGATGTCGCATATATTTTTATATCATTATGTGTTTTATAATACCTTACGTGTTCATATTTTTTATGACCTTTCAATATGCGATACCTGTTGACCCTTGTTCTTTACATGAAGGATTATTTATAAATTTTTAAATGCACGTTCTTTTATTGTTCTGCTGTTACGGTGAGTGGGGAAGGTGGGCCCGTAAACCGGTTAACCACACCATTTGTTTGGCTTTTGTCAAATTAAATGACCATCCTAAGTCGGTATCGTAATTGCACTACAATCAAATATTTTTGTAATGTGTTATATGTGCTTGTATATTATTGATATTCATGTATTGTATAGCTCCATGGTGACTTCTGCCACATAACTGAGCCAGTAACTCCTCTTTTTTCCATACTGTGTCAAAAGATCACTCAAGAGAGGATTGACGACATTTGACTTAGTTGTATGACACAAATCAACAAGAACATGTACATAAAAGATGGTAATAGTGAATTAAATACAGAAAACGACATTACAAAAATATTCGAATGCACTGCAGATATGATATTGACTTACGACGATCAATTTAAGTAAAAAAAAACTTCACTATGTTGGTGTGGTTAATCGGTTTACGGCCGCCCACCTTTCCACTCACCGCAAAAGCTGCACAATCAAAGGACACACATGTAAAAATTTCTAAATAATCCTCCTTATAGTAAGAGTCCCGACTTACAGTGGTTATGAGACTCAGGACCTCAGCTCTTCTGAAAAAGTTGGCAAGGCCCTTCATAGAGTCTCAACCGCTTTGTTCTTCAGCGTGCAACGCTAAGTCAGAGGCTGTAGAGAGGCCAAATACAAGACCTATGGTCTTTGCGATGATCTCGGGGTCATACTGTCGATCGATGTTGAAGACGTTAAATCATTTTCGAACCCGCCGACATGAAATTATCGGAACCTTTGACCCTTCTTATTACACCAGATCACCGTCGAAATTCCGAGAAGAAACGTTTTTGTTGTAAAGTTACATTTCCGAATTTAGATAAAATGTCTGAATAAAATCTGTAAAATTTACCAATACTTTTTCCTTGAGTCAGAAGTCAGGAAGTGATCTGAAAATTGTTTTGCATGAAAATGTAAGTGTAGGCTTTAGCAAACCTAACCAACTGACTAATATAAATACTGTATGATGGGAGGAAAGGGATATCACCATCTTAAATAAACGAACTTCACAATAGGAAATCCAAGGTCGTCACGTTTATAATATATGTTTGTCATCATTCAAGATACGCTTACTCCTCCCATGCACCTGGTCTCTTCTCTGAATTTCAGGGATCCGTGACTGTTCACTGCGATACATTGCTGTTGGTTCTATAGTCACTCGACACAAATTCCTTTCCTATTTTGTACTGTTACTGTTCTTAATAATTTGATATTTATGTCTAAGAGAGAAGTTTCCTTATCTGAATAATTAGTTTTGTTCAATTGAAGTGCATCTGGAGAAATGTCAGTAATATATTCTCAAACACAGGGTTATCGAGTACTTCAATATCATCAAGATATCTAGATGTGTCATTAAACTTATCAATAATGTCGTAACGCTTCAATGATTCAATACAGTAGGAGTCTCTCTCAGAAGAATATAAAAATAAATCTGCTATAAGGGGCCCATAGGAATCCGAATAATCTATTTATAAATCTTGCCATTTGATTGCATATAAATATTATCCATCACAAATGCGATGGCATTGCATAACTCAGTACAAGTCCATTATTTATAACAATTATTAGATGTGATTGCATTGTAATTAAAACTATTTTTTGTACTGATAGCAAATCGGGGCTGGCTCAAGTTTCTTAAAATACTGCGGAATATTAAATTTGACTCACCATCAAAAATATTTAAAAGATCTAAGCCCTTTTTAACAAATTCAATTTTGATACATTCCGATCTTAGAGGAAGCGACGGTACACGAAGGCGGGCAAAGTTGGCCACACGAAAACGCCACATTCATTTCAAGTTCAAACCAATCAATCAAGTTCAAGTGCACTTTCTCTTTCTCAGTTAGTTGTTCATTGCCCATCAGGAATAAGATGGAATAGCAATTTTGGACCATATGTATCTATTATATTTACATTTGTTATTGCACAACAGCCACTTCCCCTGGTCTTGAAAAAGAACGATACACACGACTTCACTTATGCCTCTTGATTCCTCGGGTAACATAGGGCCGCAACAATTAATACCTCTTCAACGTAAGCGCTTCTGGAAGATCCAGTTCCGCTCGGCCCATGTCATGCCAGCTGCCTTCACTTCTTAGTCTATACTTCGGCCCACAATTTGTTTTGGTTTACAGACTTTCTGCTTCCCTAGTGGATTCCAGTCGAGAACCTGAATGGTGACACTAGAAGCAGGCTTGTGGAGCGTGTGGCCCATCCATCCCCATTTTTGTTTCTGGATGTTAGACACGATCTAGGGCAAGACCGACATTGGTGTTGCAAATCTGTATCTTAATGTGAAGTGAGAGGTTTTTTGTTCTCCAGATTGATTTGGAGGGTGTTAAAGGCGGACTGGGCTTTGTTGATTAGGCACTTTATCCCCCCCCCCCCCCAACCCCCCATTTTTGCTAACGGTATTCCCGAAGTCAACAAACTTGCCATCTTCCATGATGTCTGGTAGGTGTAGTCGCAATGGGTTTTGCTGTTTATGACCTTTGTATTTGCTTATGGCCTTCGTCTTCTGGATATAGATTCAGAGGCTAGCCTTCTCCCCTTCTTATGCAACACGGCTCAGCTTCTGCACATCTTGTTGTTTGTTGGAAAGAAGGCTAATGTCATCATCTGCAAAGTCCAAATCTTCCAACTGCTTCGCAAAATTCCATTGCAAACCAGTTCTTCTGTCACTCGGGCTTGCCTTGTGATGCAGTAGATCACCAGCAAAAAGGTCGTCGGTGACGACAGGCACCCTTGTCGTACGCCTTTTTCTACAGAGAAGCTTTCCATTAGCTTCCTGTCATGGGTGACTTGACAGGTGGCATCTTCATACAGCTGTTGCATTATGTTGACAAACTTTGATGGAAAGCCGTAGTGGTATATCAGTCTCCAGATGACATTACTGTCGGTATTATCAAAGGCTTTCTGGAAGTGGACGAAAACGAGTACAGGGGCGGGGGATCAGCCATTCCAGGGACTGTTTGATGATGATGCGCTACAGCTACTTCCCCTGGTCTTGAAAAAGAGCGATACACACGACTTCACTTATGCCTCTTGATTCCTCGGGGAACATAGGGCCGCAACAATTAATACCTCTTCAACGTAAGCGGTTCTGGAAGATCCAGTTCCGCTCGGCCCATGTCATGCCAGCTGCCTTCACTTCTTAGTCAATACTTCGGCCCACAATTTGTTTTGGTTTACAGACTTTCTGCTTCCCTAGTGGATTCCAGTCGAGAACCTGAATGGTGACACTAGAAGCAGGCTTGTGGAGCGTGTGGCCCATCCATCCCCATTTTTGTTTCTGTATGTTAAGACTCGATCTAGGGCAGGACCGACATTGGTGTTGCAAATCTGTATCTTAATGTGAAGTGAGAGAGTTTTTGTTCTCCAGATTGACTTGGAGGGTATTAAAGGTGTACTGGGCTTTGTTGATTCGGCACTTTATCGCCCCCCCCCCCCTCCCCCCATTTTTGCTAACGGTATTCCCGAAGTCAACAAACTTGCCATCTTCCATGATGTCTTCTTGGTATAGTCGCAATGGGTTTTGCTGTTTATGACATTTGCTTTTTCTTATGGCCTTCGTCTGCCGGATATACATTCAGAGGCTAGCCTTCTCCCCTTCTTATGCAACACTGCTCAGCTTCTGCACATCTTGTTGTTTGTTGGAAAGAAGGCTAATGTCATCATCTGCAAAGTCCAAATCTTCCAACTGCTTCGCAAAATTCCATTGCAAACCAGTTCTTCTGTCACTCGGGCTTGCCTTGTTATGCAGTACATCACCAGCAAAAAGGTCATCGGTGACGACAGGCACCCTTGTCGTACAACTTTTTCTACAGAGAAGCTTTCCATTAGCTTCCTGTCATGGGTGACTTGACAGGTGGCATCTTCATTCAGTGGTTGAATGATGTTCACAAACTTTGATGGAAAGCCTTAGTGGTATATCAGTCTCCAGATGACATTACTGTCGGTATTATCAAAGGCTTTCTGGAAGTGGACGAAAACGAGTACAGGGGCGGGGGATCTGCCATTCCAGGGACTGTTTGATGATGATGCGCTACAGCTACTTCCCCTGGTCTTGAAAAAGAGCGATACACACGACTTCACTTATGCCTCTTGATTCCTCGGGGAACTTAGGGCCGCAACAATTAATACCTCTTCAACGTAAGCGGTTCTGGAAGATCCAGTTCCACTTGGCCCATGTCATGCCAGCTGCCTTCACTTCTTAGTCAATACTTCGGCCCACAATTTCTTTTGGTTTACAGACTTTCCGCTTCCCTAGTGGATTCCAGTCGAGAACCTGAATGGTGACACTAGAAGCAGGCTTGTGGAGCGTGTGGCCCATCCATCCCCATTTTTGTTTCTGTATGTTAAGACTCGATCTAGGGCAGGACCGACATTGGTGTTGCAAATCTGTATCTTAATGTGAAGTGAGAGAATTTTTGTTCTCCAGATTGACTTGGAGGGTGTTAAAGGTGTACTGGGCTTTGTTGATTAGGCACTTTATCCCCTGGTCTGCTCCCCCCCCCCCCCAACCCCCCATTTTTGCTAACGGTATTCCCGAAGTCAACAAACTTGCCATCTTCCATGATGTCTTCTTGGTGTAGTCGCAATGGGTTTTGCTGTTTATGACATTTGCTTTTTCTTATGGTCTTCGTCTGCCGGATATAGATTCAGAGGCTAGCCTTCTCCCCTTCTTATGCAACACTGCTCAGCTTCTGCACATCTTGTTGTTTGTTGGAAAGAAGGCTAATGTCATCATCTGCAAAGTCCAAATCTTCCAACTGCTTCGCAAAATTCCATTGCAAACCAGTTCTTCTGTCACTCGGGCTTGCCTTGTGATGCAGTACATCACCAGCAAAAAGGTCATCGGTGACGACAGGCACCCTTGTCGTACAACTTTTTCTACAGAGAAGCTTTCCATTAGCTTCCTGTCATGGGTGACTTGACAGGTGGCATCTTCATTCAGTGGTTGAATGATGTTCACAAACTTTGATGGAAAGCCTTAGTGGTATATCAGTCTCCAGATGACATTACTGTCGGTATTATCAAAGGCTTTCTGGAAGTCGACGAAAACGAGTACAGGGGCGGGGGATCTGCCATTCCAGGGACTGTTTGATGATGATGCGCTACAGCTACTTCCCCTGGTCTTGAAAAAGAGCGATACACACGACTTCACTTATGCCTCTTGATTCCTCGGGGAACATAGGGCCGCAACAATTAATACCTCTTCAACGTAAGCGGTTCTGGAAGATCCAGTTCCGCTCGGCCCATGTCATGCCAGCTGCCTTCACTTCTTAGTCAATACTTCGGCCCACAATTTCTTTTGGTTTACAGACTTTCCGCTTCCCTAGTGGATTCCAGTCGAGAACCTGAATGGTGACACTAGAAGCAGGCTTGTGGAGCGTGTGGCCCATCCATCCCCATTTTTGTTTCTGTATGTTAAGACTCGATCTAGGGCAGGACCGACATTGGTGTTGCAAATCTGTATCTTAATGTGAAGTGAGAGAATTTTTGTTCTCCAGATTGACTTGGAGGGTGTTAAAGGTGTACTGGGCTTTGTTGATTAGGCACTTTATCGCCTGGTCTTCCTTCCCCCCCCCCCCCCCCCCCATTTTTGCTAACGGTATTCCCGAAGTCAACAAACTTGCCATCTTCCATGATGTCTTCTTGGTATAGTCGCAATGGGTTTTGCTGTTTATGACATTTGCTTTTTCTTATGGCCTTCGTCTGCCGGATATAGATTCAGAGGCTAGCCTTCTCCCCTTCTTATGCAACACTGCTCAGCTTCTGCACATCTTGTTGTTTGTTGGAAAGAAGGCTAATGTCATCATCTGCAAAGTCCAAATCTTCCAACTGCTTCGCAAAATTCCATTGCAAACCAGTTCTTCTGTCACTCGGGCTTGCCTTGTGATGCAGTACATCACCAGCAAAAAGGTCATCGGTGACGACAGGCACCCTTGTCGTACAACTTTTTCTACAGAGAAGCTTTCCATTAGCTTCCTGTCATGGGTGACTTGACAGGTGGCATCTTCATTCAGTGGTTGAATGATGTTCACAAACTTTGATGGAAAGCCTTAGTGGTATATCAGTCTCCAGATGACATTACTGTCGGTATTATCAAAGGCTTTCTGGAAGTGGACGAAAACGAGTACAGGGGCGGGGGATCAGCCATTCCAGGGACTGTTTGATGATGATGCGCTACAGCTACTTCCCCTGGTCTTGAAAAAGAGCGATACACACGACTTCACTTATGCCTCTTGATTCCTCGGGGAACATAGGGCCGCAACAATTAATACCTCTTCAACGTAAGCGGTTCTGGAAGATCCAGTTCCACTTGGCCCATGTCATGCCAGCTGCCTTCACTTCTTAGTCAATACTTCGGCCCACAATTTCTTTTGGTTTACAGACTTTCCGCTTCCCTAGTGGATTCCAGTCGAGAACCTGAATGGTGACACTAGAAGCAGGCTTGTGGAGCGTGTGGCCCATCCATCCCCATTTTTGTTTCTGTATGTTAAGACTCGATCTAGGGCAGGACCGACATTGGTGTTGCAAATCTGTATCTTAATGTGAAGTGAGAGAATTTTTGTTCTCCAGATTGACTTGGAGGGTGTTAAAGGTGTACTGGGCTTTGTTGAATCGGCACTTTATCGCCCCCCCCCCCATTTTTGCTAACGGTATTCCCGAAGTCAACAAACTTGCCATCTTCCATGATGTCTTCTTGGTATAGTCGCAATGGGTTTTGCTGTTTATGACATTTGCTTTTTCTTATGGCCTTCGTCTGCCGGATATACATTCAGAGGCTAGCCTTCTCCCCTTCTTATGCAACACTGCTAAGCTTCTGCACATCTTGTTGTTTGTTGGAAAGAAGGCTAATGTCATCATCTGCTAAGTCCAAATCTTCCAACTGCTTCGCAAAATTCCATTGCAAACCAGTTCTTCTGTCACTCAGGCTTGCTTTGTGATGCAGTAGATCACCAGCAAAAAGGTCGTCGGTGACGACAGGCACGCTTGTCGTACGCCTTTTTCTACAGAGAAGCTTTCCATTAACTTCCTGTCATGGGTGACTTGACAGGTGGCATCTTCATTCAGTTGTTGAATGATGTTGACAAACTTTGATGGAAAGCCGTAGTGGTACATCAGTCTCAAGATGACATTACTGTCTGTATAATCAAAGGCTTTCTGGAAGTCGACGAAAACGAGTACAGGGGCGAGGGATCTGCCATTCCAGGGACTGTTTGATGATGATGCGCATTGTAGTGATGTGGTCTGTGCATGATCTATTTAACCGGAAAACTACCTGTTCTTTCTGCATTGTCTTACCCAGTATCTTCATAAGTCTCTCAAGGATGAATTCTGTCAGCACTTTCCCTTGAATGGATGCTTATCCAGTTGTTGCAGGATGACAAGTCCCCTTTCTTCAGCAGCATCATAAAATCTCTTCCATTCATCGGGCACCATTTTCTGCTCTCATATAATGTGTAGGAGTTGGTGAAACATATTATTTGAAGTCTGGATGTCTGCCCTCAGTGCTTCGGGTGGTATAACGTCTGGGCCCGCTGCTTTCCCTTACCTTTGGGACTTGATGGGCTTAGTGACCATGTTCTTGGTAGGGGGTCCTGTGTTGAAATAGACGAGCTCAGTTGGTGATGGGATAGATGATGTAGATCTAATGAGTGTTTCATGAAGTGCTCCGCCCATTTCGTTGTCTGTATCTTTTTCCCTTAGATGTTAATGCAAATCTAGTCTATTGTCTATGCCACATGGGTTTGCTATTTTTTCCAGAGAGTGTCCTTTATTATTTCATAAAGACTTTTCATGATTCTTTCGCTCAGGGCAGTCTCAGCTTCTTAGGTAAGCTTCTCAATGAAATATCTCTTTTCTCGCATTTTTGTCTTCTTCCCGGTTCTGTTCCTAGGAGCGTCCTTGCAAGTTTGGCTGATCTGGTCTTTCAGTCTTTTTCTCTGTGTGATTAGTGACCATGTGTCTGTTGTCAACCACTCTTTGTTGGCTGAACTTGTCCTTTAGATCAAATTTAAATTCTTCTGCTTTCTCCCTTTTTATTCCGGTTGTGTATGTTGAACTTGTGGGATGGTCTTCCTGCTCGGTCGTTGTAGCCTCTCAGTTTGGTTTTCAGAACGTATGTGGTAGTCTGATGCTGCGTCTGCTCCCTGCTTCATCTCACCGTCTTGCAGGCTTCCTCTCCATTTTCGACTGATGGTGATGTGGTAAATCTGGTTCAAAATTTTACCGTCATGCGAAATCCAGATGCTCTTTCTGGGCCAAATTTTTGATTGATGATTTTATTGCATTTTCTGTGATAGAATATTTTTTAAGTGAATAGGCCATTACCCTCCTCTCAACCCCCAACCTGGAGGACCAGGGTGTGTTTTTCGTCCGATCCTATCCCCAACCAATTCCCAGCGGCCAAATCCCCAGCATTCATAGCCCTCGAGGTCATCCAAGCACACAAACAATCCAACCACGTCACGACGACACACCACATCAGGACAGATACACATGACGCCAGGCGCGTTATCCGGTAAATCCACTTACCGTGGGTCACAAGAATTTGTTGTACTTTGATATGATGTTATCCACTAATCCAGTATGATAAAGATGTCATTGCCTCTGAATGTTGACTGAAAAATTCATTGCACCTTTCTGGGGTACCCTCATTGCCTCAGTTGGATAAACACTGCACACCATCTCAGCTTTTCAACCAGTCCAACACTTAGACGTAAACGTAGAAGTGACGACTAAATCTACGTGTGCGTAAGCTGCGTTTTACTACAAGATGTAAGTCCACTCATAAACGTACTCACACGTAATGCCAGTGGTGAGCTACGACTGGAACTTTTCAACAAGGAGACAAAACATTTCTTAGCAACAGGAAATCAATATTGTGTAATTTGTACCTTCACTTTTCAAAATGTAGTCTGTTAACAAGAAAAACAAGATCAAGATAGAGAAATCAAGAAAGCCAAACTGGACAGATAGCGAAATAGGGATGTAGACAGATGAATTTCTTTCATCTGCCAATGTGATCAAGGGAATCTTTTCGCCAGTAATCACCAGCAAGACAAAAAAGCTGCATAGAGGGGATTCAGAGGGGGCGGAAGGACTTTTGCGCAACCCCCATCCCCTTTTGATAAGGAGAGAGAATAAAGAGACATCCTCTGTACTTTTAGTTACTGTCAACTATATAAACAAAAAATAGTCCATCCACAGTTGTTCGATGAACATTTTCGAGTTACCTCCCTTAATGTGCGTGACGTCAGACAAATGAAAGCGTCTCGACGATCTACTTTGTTGGCTCGGTTTGGGCAGACGACACTATTGGAAATCGACGTTGTGCGATCGATAAATATATACCTTATTTACCTTAGGAAATTCGAAATCGTTATGTTTATCGTAAATATTAATATGAATTTTATTGTTAATTATCTTAATGTTTAAGTCTAAGAAAGGTGTTTCTGTATTTATTTATCACAAATATTAGCTTTTTTTAGTTGAAATTCGGAGGGGTATATTTCAGGTATATATCTTTAAAACTCAGGGTTATCGATAACTAAGACGCTATCAAGATATCTATATGTATCATTGAATTTATTAATCAGATCATAATCTCTCATAATAATATAGATATGAATCTGAGGTAGGCAGTTATTACCTTTAGGAATCCCGACTATTTGCTGATAAATTTTTCCATCAAATTGCACGTATATCCATCAAACACTCTATGGCTTTACAATACTCCGGACAAGCCCAGTATTTATATTAAGTACATTGATTGTTCGAAAAGAATCGAGAGTTATTGGAAGTAAAGAGATCTGTTTTAGATTCCCAAATTGAGAACACAACTGAAAATGGGAAATTTGAAAATGGAATGTTCTATTGTATGGCTGTGGTTTCATAGGAAATCCGTTATACTGCATACACTCCACCAATTCCAGGAATAACTTCAAATCCAAGGCATCGGATTGGTCTCTCTATATATCTAATTTCATTTGGCTGTTTGTCCTCTTGATTGGTGTCATCTAAACTTATTTCTTTATGGGCACTATCCTCCATGGCATGGATTACTGGGAAAATGGCTTCAGGGTCTGGTGTGTCTGTGGTCTTTGTATGTTTCTATAAAATATATGTACAGGTCTATTTTCAAAATGTTGACTCACCATGCAAGAAAAAATCGCATATGTCTAAGGTGAATAGCATACCACCTCTGACACAATTTGTGACAAGACGGCCTCCCTTTCTTTCCCTCATGTCTTGTATAATATTTCTACTACATGTAACCGATAATACGTTTCGTGCTCCGAATCAGAAGTGCCAGTTCGAAATTGAAATCTTTTTTTGTTTTTGTTTTTCAAGTTCTTTAAAACATATTATTAAAGCGAAAACTGTAATCTACATATCTGACATGGTGACGATATACAGATGAAAACATGACACAAAAGGGGGAGAAAGGGCTTTTTCTTCCGTAGTGGAAGATAGCATAGGATTACTTCATGAGGAATATCTAGATTAGACATCAATTCATTGTATGAATATGCAGTAGTCATGAACTTAGTCATCAAAAATTTTGATGTCAGGAAAATTAAGTTGTCAGCGAAATGAAATTATTAGAACGTATTTTCATGGAAAATTATCTAACTTTTTGTTTCTATGAAATAGAATATGCATCTATTTTCTGACGTTTAAAAAGGTTTCATCATAGGTTTCAGAATTCATTTTTGTACTTGATAGTTTTTGTATGATTGTTTCGGGACAGGACTTCTTCATTCTACGAGCTATCTGCAGAAACCGAATCTTTGTCGCTTTATATCCTTCTTAAAATACTGTCATATAATCTAATTGGAGGAAAATTCCTGACAAACTCCTAACATTTCCTAAAGAGATTTCACGAATGAAAAATTAGCAGAAATAATCTTGAATATCACTTATGTAAATTCAAATTACTGCGCCAGTGGCATTTGTTGATAGTGATAAAAATGGCAACTCGGGAATATATTGTCTACGATTAACTGTTAAGTAATCTAATTCCATATA
This sequence comes from Pteria penguin, assembly GCA_035048485.1. Lineage (NCBI taxonomy): Eukaryota > Metazoa > Mollusca > Bivalvia > Pterioida > Pteriidae > Pteria > Pteria penguin. The sequence goes on along the minus strand of CM068591.1, from coordinate 43,479,989 downwards.
TTTAAAAATAATAATTTATGCTGTGTATATGCCACAAATATGAAATATTATTACACAGACTCTGATACAGAGACTGTGCACAGAAATACATTTTCCTGTCTCAAACCCTTAGTCGTATGACTTACATTTGCATGGTTGGAAGTTGCATAATTACATTGGTGATTAGCAATTTTCTAAACAAAAAGTAAGATGCATGACATGGACCAAATTTCTTATTCATTCTTGATTGTCAGAGCCGTACACTGAAAGCGCGATTAGTTCTTCCCATCTGTCTGTGAAAATCAAACTGCATAGCTGCTTTATAGTAATCTGCCCCTTCTGTTCAAGAGATTATTTCCTGAGAAGAAATCCAAAACTGCTGGACCATTGTACTAAATCTCACAGGAAAGAAATAATGGACCAAAATGCCAAGCCAGCTGAAAGGAGTAAGACAGTCGGTGGTAGCATGACGAAGCCTGAAGATAAACCAAACGTTCAAATGACACTGGAGACTGATGACGCACTGGGGAAATCAACAACTGGTACAAGAGCAACCCCCAAGAATATCAAATCATCTAATGAGTCTATCATTCCAACAACATCTCTTCCACCAGAAACAACACCACCTGACAATATGAAAACACCGGGAGAACCATTCTTAGACCAGATATGCTCCTTAGATTTGGAGAAGAATGCACCTTGAGTTATATCTGCATTCTCTTCACCCCGTTCTCCATTGCAGATGACTCCTGTGGAGTTAACCTCAAAGAAAAGTCTGCCAGTTTTACGCCACTGTCTGTACTGCAGATATCACCTGTCCAAACTGCTGATTTGAGAACCTCACAAGGAAGACCTACAGTTGAGCGATATGACAAGAATGATATTTTGAGTCGTGGAGCCATGCCACTCTTCCCACCTGCCCGTCGTAGTTGGTACTATACTGTGGAGCTGCGTGTAAATGACACAGAAAATTTACCTGCCCCCCTGCTGAATGGACGACTTTCACACCAGACCAGAAACTGTTAGCTTGGGAGTATGCTGCCATGCGTTTTGAGTCAGCATCATCAACCATTGTTGGAATAGATAGAGGCGATCTGCTGGACAAGTATAATTTCTTGGCACTACCTGGTACAAATACCCCTATGAGCATAACCCCGGAGATGAAAGCTACAAGGCACTGCGCACAGGAGCATCGGCTAGCTTTTTCAAACTGATCAGAGCAACATTAGCAGAAAGAAACACCTCCTTGGATCACATCTTGGAAATTCTAGACCAGAATCGGGTGCCAGTAAGATTGTAAATTTTCAAAATCAGGGGAATCTGTATAGTATGACAGTTGAGAAGAGAGTGATCTTCACATTTATCTTCGGCACCTGATCTCACTCCGTCATAGGGGTTCACATATGCTTTTCAAGTACATATAGTTTGTTATTTTCCACTTGGTTTTAATTTTCACTGATTTTGTATGTCCTCTGGTTTCATGATATTCGGACTTATGGTTCGGATTAATCCATCATCTTTACCTTCATATTATTGATAATTCATATGATGTTTGTTAAGTATCACTTCGCCATTTTTGTATATAATGATATATTGGATTAATTTTCATTGATATTTGATGTTGAGGACATAGTTTACAGGATTTCTACATGTACCGTCTATGCACAGTCTGTTTGTGCAATAACAATCTGTTCCATTCTCTATATTTGACCGAATGACAATTCTTAACCCTATATTTCAAGTCAGCCTTAGTCAGATCTGTAATTTATCAGTAGTTTTTGTTTTAATTCACAAATTATTTTGTTATGTTTACATTGTGTATTGTCGAGTGTTTTCATTTTTATCACGGTCGACAGATGTGACTGGCGCAAAAATATGAATTTGTCGACAGTGACGTTGTTGTAACTACTAAGATTATTGTCAGACTTTGTTTATTTCCTATACTTTATAACTTTTCTCGTTTTGCGCTATATTGTGTCAGTGAATTGTTATTTCTATCAGCGTAAAACGATTATAATACGAAAGTTGATTTTTTTTCTGCAAGTATTTACAAAAATGTAAGTCCCTTTTTATGTGACCCTTTATCATTAGTTTTTTATTTAATTATTTAGAAGTCATTTTTATGTCAAGAGAAAAAAGAGGAGTTACTGGCTCAGTTATGTGGCAGAAGTCACCATGGAGCTATACAATACATGAATATAAATAATATACTAGAACATATAACACATTACAAAAATATTTGATTGTAGTGCAATTACGATACCGACTTAGGACGGTCATTTAATTTGACAAAAGCCAAACAAATGGTGTGGTTAACCGGTTTACGGGCCCACCTTTCCACTCACCGTAACAGCGGAACAATCAAAGGACGTACATTTAAAAATTTATAAATAATCCTCCATGTAAAGAAGAAGAGTCAACAGGTATCGCATATTGAGAGGTCATAAAAATATAAACACGTAAGGTATTGTAAAACACATAATGGTATAAAAATATATGCGACATCAACATGATAAACCGTGCTCTGCCAGTCTGAAAGCGAGCTAAGACCCTAGGTCTGTAGGAGTCCCGACTAACAGTCAGAGGGGACGAGGTTCAGGACCATGTCTCCTCTGAAAGAGGTTTGGACAAGGCCCAGATACCAATTCCTTCAGACAATCTACTCTTACTTTCCAGTCTGGATTCTGAGCATGGCATACATAGTCTCCCCTGGTCATCCATGCAGGTTTACACTTCTGTCTTGTATCTTGTATCTCGCCAATCTCTGATGTAGTGAGATCATCTCTGGGTAATACTATATCATCTGCAGCATCAGTTGTGTGCGAGACCTCAGTGTTAGCAGGTAAGTTCTGAACTGTCACTGGTTGCAGTTCACAAAGAAGTCCATGAGGATTAACTGTAGCCGTTCTGGTGGTAATATTACTACTGGTATCTCACTGTTATCACCGTGATTGTAAGTTATCACAACTGGCGATATGTCAAGGTCACTGGGTATCCTTGACTTTGATGAACATAGTAGCATGGCACTGACTTGATGATAGGGTACTTTATTTTGTAAGTAACCCTTAATGACAACTTCACTATTCGGAGTAATAGTGATTCGTTTATTTTCATTTGAAGTATATATTTTATGTCAATACAAAAGCACTGAAAACTAGACTTATGATGCCCTCGGGAACTATCAGTCCACCAGCACTGACACCGGCCTAGTGGTTATAATAAATATAAAACATATATACCTTTTAATTTTGTGCACCATATGCGCATATCGACATGTTATGTCTCTTTAGTGATGCTCGTAGCCGAATGATTGGAATTCTCAAAATATATAAAAATATGAAGAGCAGTGTTGAAGCTAAAATGACCGAAAAGTGAACAAAAAAATCTATCTAGGGACAGAACAATGCATGAGGGAGATACTCCTTAATTTTAGAGTGATTTACTTAATTTGATGAGTATTTTAACGAATTAACACACGAACAACTTTAAATTAAATTTTTGGCATCTCGTGTTGATTATGGAATGAATGGAAAGCCTGACTTATCCATGTGTATTGAGGATTTGTTGAAATGTTGTAGGTGAAATTGTAAAAGATTCGTTGCTTTCAGAATATTCATGGTTTACAGTTTGTAATTTGATATTTATGATGCATCAATTGACTACTTCATTCCTCTGAGAGGGAATGTTATTCTAATTTGTGTTGTTCACAACACAAATGTCAAGCTTTCCTCTTTACCAAAATATTATCTGCAGTTAAGAAGAAACTTCAAAAGTACTCTGATATAATCTTTCAAGGAAGTGGTGTTAATGATATTTGGATATTGAAAATCTCATAAGACCTTTAAGCAAATTTAACTTCTCCGTATTTGTCAACTGTGAAATACTTTTCTGTTATAACAAGAATCTCTCGTAAAAAACTAAAGGATAAACTCTTTAGAATGAAAGATATCTGCTTCTTCATGAGAAAGGTTCTTTCAGATAGAAATATATCGTGCTGGGTTATCCGGACACATATTGTTTTTTAAATGACATTGATCCATATCAAGATGAAATAAAGAACATGCTGGTATTGACAATATATAAGTTGTATTTGGTGACTACAGTATTCCCCAAAAACCCTTCTTGTGTACCTTAACAAACCGTGCTGTTCCTTATTCGTACGCAGTGAAGTTTGTTAAATAGTTTCTCTGTCAAGATAGAAAGTCAAAACTATCATTAAACATTCAGATGCTTTGATAAAGTATTGCCTATTAATAGCAAAATCTTTTATGTACACAGTATACTTACTAAAGAGCTCGAAATTATTTAAGATGCAAAATAATCCAGTTCTTACGCTTCATACACAGAGCGGAGGGAAGATCAATTACTACTCAACAATATGCAATTATGACGATAAAGTAACCTACTATTGATTTTCCATATGCGTGCAGTAATATCTCGTTGTCATCTGCGTATGGTATCTATATATCATGTCTTATTAGTTAAACTGAAATTACGAGCAACTGGTTTAATAGTTAATATGACAATTGTACGAAAATCACCTTTACATTCTGCAAATCTTAAAGGCGCTATAACGACTATCTTTGCACTTATCAAATATCTATGTGAGACATCTTGATTTCCTTTTATGCCCCAGGAATCAAAGATTCATTCAAGGGACACGTGTTGGTCTGTTTGTCCGTTTCTTTGTAGCAAATAAACTATAATATTCCACATTACTTTTCAACTGTAAGAGATTGAGCGTTCATATTACACGTCTATTTCTTTTGATAAATCTTTACGTAGGTACAATAACTTTTGACCTCGTGTCTTTGACCGTGACTTTTGATCTACATTTAAAAAATATTAACATTGGTTACAAGTTTTAATTGTAAGAGGTAGGACTTTTATATTGTATATTGTATTATAGTGTATTTTCGTGATAAGATATTTCCGTCGGAAAACTAATCCTTGACCTCTTGTCCTTGACCTTCACATTTTACCCTCATTTCAAATTTTTAACATTGGTCATAAATTTTGGAATTGTAAGAGGTATAACTTTCATATTTCACATGTATATTTGCCTATTCCTATGAGTGGCGTTTAATCAAGAAATGACATAGTATAATTTGCCTCATTTGGACTTTATTTTCGCCGGGGGCATTCGTGTTTCACAAACACATCTTTTTTATGGTAGCATTCGTAAAGTGTTTGTTATATAAACATACAATTACACACCATTTACACTGATCATGAATTTTTTAACAATTGCTGTACAAATACCTCTTAAATTGACTACGAGGTAAATTAGCTTTCCTACACCTCTGGTGTTTTCAAGGAATGATCCCCAACATCTCTTTTCTTCATGTATAATTGATAAACTAAGATGGTATGACATTGGTAACCCCCCCCCCCCCCCCCCCCCACACACACACACACACATTTTCTCTTCCACTGCAGGAATCACATACCTTGTTTGGCTTGAAACTGAAGCCGTCAGGATGTCTATCAGTTATGTCACAAGTACATGATAAGATTGCCCTTAATAAATGCCTACTTTTACAGATTCACGTCACAGAGCGCTGTTCGGGTAGAGTGCGACGATTCATTTGTAAGTAAACAGAGGAATAACCAAATGTCTTCCAGGGAGCAAATCTATTCCTCCTCCCCAGACCCAACTCCTGAAATAGGAGAGTACTCTCCTACGCAACCTGACTTGAAAATAGGAAAACTAAAGGTGCAGAACATTAATGACAATGTTGAACAAGGAATGGATGCCTTGTTGTACACCACCGACGGGGAATATCCTGTATGGTATAAGGTGACTTTCTCAAATCAAGTTAAAAAAGAACAAAAACAGACAATGAAAGAAAAAGTCCGCACAAATGGTGTATTTAGCCCAAGAATGCGGATGGCAAAACTAGCCATGAACTTCGACAGTTCCGTACATAAAAAAAGCCTTTTGAGCGAGATTGAAGCTTCCACTGGGGTGCCCAGACAATACATCAATCATTTACAGTGTAGTGTCTCAGAAATAAATAATAATCAATAAATAAATGATCAAAACAAAAAACAAAACTTGTAACAACATTGTAACCCCCTAATATTTCTCATGGAATAATAATAGTAACACAACCGTTGAACAGAATGTGGTATCCACGATGAGTGAGACCAATGACACTTCAGAGACCCAGGAGAAAGTAGACAGTTCCCGAGGAAACCATGCGGACACTCAAGACGAGGTGGAGGAACACAGTCCACGGGAAATGATTAATGAAAATTTGAATAAATCATTCTGGAGATTTTATTTGAAATTAACGTGGAGATACGTAATGTACTAGCGTCTGAAAGAAATTACTTAATAATCTCATTGTTGTAATTATGACTGAAATGCAGACTATTTGTCATGGATTTCCTTAATAACCTTACTTTACAACACCTAAAGCAAACGGAGATATATTCAATCTTATAATGCGATTTTTATGAATAATTGACTGTTTAGTACTGTTTTATTAAAATCTAATTATTTCATAGACAGTTTGCATTATTGTTACTGCGATCCATGTCCCTGTGTCGAGTTGTAGCTTGTACTAACAGAAAATGGATTGTATAACAAATGTAAAACTAGGTTGTCACCTGTGGTCAGTAATATCTCAGCCCAAGTATCCTTGGCAAACGTGAAAGCTACATTCCAGAAACTGTCGTCCGTACTACGCAAAAATCTAACTGGATTTATGTCGGCTGTTTAACCCCATCATCCGTAATGTAAAGACGATGGATAAATCCAAACCTCGAATCCAAAAATCATGAAACCAGAGGACATACAAAATCAGTGAAAATGAAAACCAAGTAGAAAATAACGAAAAAAAAAATGTTAACTTGAAGTGCATATGTGAACCCCTACAATGGAGTGAGATCAGGTTCCCGAGGAGAGTGAGCATCCCCTGCTTGCTAGCAACATCTGCCAGATATACCCAGTAGAAGCGTCAAATCATGTAAATTCCATACATATTTACATATGGAGAAGTCAAAGTAGGCAAAACTATAATTGATACACGTGTATGTTGATTTTAGCAAACTAATTAATATTGCATATACGAGAGAAATAATGCATAGTGAATTGATGTTCGTTCTTTATCCAATGGCTGATCCAGCGAAAACTCCTCTTTTGTGAAATTGTCTACGTGTTTATATTGATATTGAATAAATTGAATAAGTTTTATTATTATTTAATAATTATCTAATTAATCTGTAATACATTAATACATCATTCATTACTGAACAAATATCATAGCTTGGTGACCAAGATTTTTGTCAGACTTTAAAACTGAATTTCATAATAGACTATAAAACAAACAAGTTCATTAATTTTCAATCATATTCACCGATCAGTTCATTGAACTAACACAAATACTGATTTAACCACTATGCTCCTAGGTCATTTTTACTATCACACCTCAGTACCGTAATGGTGGATATGATCGCGATACCTATCGGCAAGGAGTAGATAACTATTGAGTATTGAGATTATGATTTTCAGTCAACGCAATGTGTTGTCAATGTAAGGCAGACATTTGGGTCTTATTATATAGCATGCCAGGGTTTATTACAAAGATATCTGCATATATAATATTTACCCATATAAACATAACACATCTTCAAAATATCTTATTTATATATCATTATGTATATTTCATTTTTATATATATGTATATATATATATATATATATATATATATATATATATATATATATATATATATATATAAATATATATATATATATATATATATATATATTATATATATATATATATATATATATATATATATATATATATATATAATTTCACTGCTGAACAAGTCCTTTGAAAAAGGTATAAAAGCGTTAGAGGCTACGTTTGATGCTTAAATATATTGTGAAAATACATTATAATTATACTTATTATAAGTGACAATGATATTTTTTCAAAATGAAACTGAAGGTCATTTCGACAAAGTACAATATTTTTATAACAACAATAAATCACTTGAGTATAGAATAATATACATTTAAACGTTATTGATAACTACATTTGATCTGAACAAATCGAAGCGAATGCTAGATGTGCTTTATCATTATAACAAATCACGTGACAAAAGCTCATGAACATTGGCCGACTAACAGAATTAATGTATCATTCTGTTTAGTCAATAAATAATTAATTATCTATGTTTTCACGAAGTTTGAATGGTGCATTAGTTTGAATTTCTTGGTTCTTATGTCTTCATCAATCTTCTGTATCTCATGGTTGAGACGGCATTTGTTTTTGTGTAGTTAAATATTATTCAAAAAATATATTATTCAAGAAGAGGACCAAGCTTGTTCTTTGCTCTTGTATAATATGTGAAGGACATATACGTCATATTTATATTTGTACATGTTTGATGTCATATATAGTTTTTTATACCTGAAAATGATGAATTATTGTTCCAAATTAATAAATATTTGATAAACCTCATATCGTTCTTATTGAAGATAAGAGACCAGGCATTGGTCAGACCAGAGACATAGACTATTTTCAGAGAATGGAAACTGAACGCTCCTTCCGATATTTGCTGACTCTTTTGTCGTGCAAATTATATTTCGTAAAAAGTATATAGCACGCTTTAGCACATCGATCCTTGTCTACCCCGATGACCATATAATTAAGGCGACGGCCTCACAATTTCTTAGTCCGTAGGTTCGAACCGCACCACTACCCATTGTAACTAGATTATTTTCAAGTTATATTATCATTATTGTTGCAGCCATCAAAGTCGGTCTCTCAACTTGATTCGTAATTAAATTTTCTATCATTTTATCAAAGAAAGCAACTTTCCAGGCAATTCGTTTGGTTTACACCTCTAATCACGTGGTGTTTACTTAAGCAGTTTTATTCTTTATTGAAAATGCTAATTAATTTCGATGTGGTTAGAATGCCAAGTATGCCAGATCCAAAAATAATATCACTGTAAGAAGTAGAAACTCTTCGGTAATTAACCAGAGGTGAAGCGCCTAATAAGGATAAAAATTAGAAAATACTGCTTTGTTTTCTCCTATTCAAACCACACGTTGACTTCCCCGTTACTTTATGAAATTATTTCAAAAAGAGGAAAATAAAGTGTCTGTTCAGGATATAAGTAAAAGGTAAGGCATATAAGGAAATCACTTGTCTGATCAAAACCGGAACAACCCCTGTGAAATTAAACATCACCGAAGTTCATTTAGATACCGCTAATCATAATTAAATTGACAAGAAAGCAAGTATCAATAACCTGCGTATCATGTAAATATATGATTACACTAACTAATTTTTAATACGGTGTTGTTTAACACCTATTTGTGTAACGTCAAAAATACGGATTCTGTTCAGATGGAAAAAATGTCTCCAACATGCTTGGTTCACTAGATGCATGATGTAATATTTACAACAAGCAAAAAAAAAAAAAAATGTTGATTGAAAGTCGATGAAATCAGTAAAACATTTGGTGACAAATGGAGCTGTTACATGGCTGTTTGTATATCCCACACCGTGTAAAAGGTGTCTTAAAGAGCGGTCATTTACTATCAAAATAACAGCGAATCAATCATTTAAAGCAGCAGATCATATGTTCATTTCCTTAATGACTTATCTTAGACTTACTCTTTTATCGAAAATACCGAAAACACAGCAATATAAAAATGATGGCTATCACAGTCTGAAGCGAAGATCCCATGTTGTACAATATGGCGGAAAACCATTCTTTACATCCGGGTACGCAGAAAGTCCATCACACGACAGTGATTTGCTTTACTATGGAGTTTCCAATCTCTGAAAGTAGTGTATATCTCTGGTCAGATCACTACAATGTTTGAATCCCCACCATTCTACACAAACAAGGTTTGAATTCAAAAAAGTTTATTGTCCTCCTCGTAGAGGGTGAGAGACTGAAAGTTGTACAAAGAATAAAGTCACAATGTGTTCAGATGTGAAAATGCAATAGCTGACAGTTTACTGATTTATAACAATACATAATATTGAAAAATTGGCAACATCTCGAATTTTTTACAATCAGGGTAATTTTCCCTAACTTACAAGTTCAAAATTCAAAGATAAGAGGGACATTTAAAGAAGTAGCAAAACCATTGTTAATCGATGTTTTAGACAGTGCGATGAAAAGTAACAGAAAGTTTCTCGAACAGACAGACAAAAACATTAACAATTTCACAAATATGCATGCGACATATATTTATACGCAAAGAACATAAAATGTGAAAGAGAAAACAGAAGAATCTGACAAAGCCGTATGACACAAATCACCAGGATCTGCACACAAAAAAATGAATATAGCATAATATACACGGAACGAAATTACAAAAATATTCGATTGTGCTGCGGTTACGATACCGAATTTGGACAGTCAAATTGAAGTAACAAACGTCACTCAATTGGTTTGGTTAACCGGTTTACGGGCGCCCACCTTCCCACTCTCCGCAAAAGCAGCACAATCAAAGGACACACATTTAAAAATTTATAAATAATCCTCCATATAGAGAACAAGGATCAACAGGTTTATTAAGAAGAGAGAAATTTTATTACACACGAAATTATAGAATAATATGTTGCTATCAAAAATATGTAGGGAGACATCAACGTAAGTAAACCATGCTCTGCCCATCTGTAAGCGAGCTCAGATCCTTGATCAATAGGGGTCCCGACTAACAGTCAGATGGGAGGAGGATCAAGACCTTGTCCCCTCTGAAAAGGTTTGGACAAGGCCCATCATAGAGTCCCAACCGCCCTGTTAGTCAGCGTGCAACGCTCAAGTAAAAGTTTGCATTGGGTTGTAGAGGGGAGCCAATACAAGATCTATGGTCTTAGCTATGATCTCGGGGTCATACTGTCGATGTCGAAGGCGTTTGATAATTTTAGAGCCCGCCGATATGAAATTATCGGAACCTTTGACCCTCCTTAGTTTGTACACTAGATCAATGTAGAAATTGGGATGGGAAATTCCTCTGGATATATATTGTTAAATAGTAACATTTCCGAATTCAGAAAAAATTTATGAAGAAGATCTATAAAATTTTCCAAAAGTTTTTCGAAATTTATGATATCTATAACCATGAGTAAGAATTTTAAAAGTATTCTGAGAAATTTTTTTCGTGAAAATCCAAAACGTTAGTGCAGGCTCTAGCAAACCGAACCAATTGACTAATATAAATACCATATGATGGGAGTCTGGGAACATCACCATCTAGATAAGGGAAATTTACAATAGGAAATCCATCATCACGTTTATCATATATGTTGGTATAAATATTGTTGTTAATAATTTTAATATTTATGTCCAAAAAAGGTGTTTCCTGGTCGGAAGTATTGCCTTTGTTTAATTGAAGTTCAGATAGATAAATGCCAGATATATAGTTTTTTAAACTCAGGGTTATCGATTACTAAAATATCATCAAGATATCTAGAGGTTTCATTGAACTTATCAATAAGGTCGAAAGGTTAAGAAGTTTGAATGAAATGCATAAAGTCTCTCTCGTAACAGTATTAAAGGAAAAAGAGGAGTTACTGGCTCAGTTATGTGGCAGAAGTCACCATGGAACTATACAATTCATGAATATAAATAATATACTAGCACATATAACACATTACAAAAATATTTGATTGTAGTGCAATTACGATACCGACTTAGGACGGTCATTAAATTTGACAAAAACCAAACAAATGGTGTGGTTAACCGGTTTACGGGCCCACCTCTCCACTCACCGTAACAGCAGAACAATCAAAGGAAGTACCTTTAAAATTTTATAAATAATCCTCCATGTAAAAGCAAGGGTCAACAGTATTGCATATTGAGAGGTCATAAAAATATCAACACGTAAGGTATTATAAAACACATAATGATAAAAAAATATATGCGACATCAACATGATTAACCGTGCTCTGCCAGTCTGAAAGCGAGCTAAGACCCTAGATCTGTAGGAGTCCCGACTAAAAGTCAGAGGGGACGAGGTTCAGGACCATGTCTCCTCTGAAAGAAGTTTGGACAAGGCCCGTCATATAGTCCCCACCGCCCTGTTAGTCAGCGTGCAACGTTCGAGTAAAAGTCTGCATAAGGCTGTAGAGGGGCCAAATACAAGACCTATAGTCTTTTTGATGATCTCATGTCATATTGTCTATTTAGAAGACGTTTGACTATTTTATTACATGATAAGATAACGTTATCGGAGCCTTTTACTTTCCTTAGTTTATATACGAGATCACCGTAGCATTAGGATGGGAAATTCCATTGGATACATAGTGTTGAAAAGAAATATTTCCAAATTTAAAGAGAAGTTCTGAATAAGATCTGAAGAATTAGCCGAATGTTTTTCTCAGCTTGTGATATCTGTAACCCTGAGTTAAAAGTAGTAATTTGTAAATTTCGTTTATGAAAGTCCAAAACATCGGTGCAGCCTCTGACAAATCGAACTAATTGAGATATATAGATACCATATGATGGGAGTCGAGGGACATCGCCATCCAAGTAAGGAAAATTTACAAAAGGAAATCCAAAATCCTCACGTATATCATAAATATTAGTATATATTAGGTGGTTGATAATTTTGATGTTCAAATTTAAGAAAGGTGTAGATTTATCTCAAGTATTATCTTTCTTCAATTTGAGCTCTGGAGGATATATTTCTGATATAAAGTGTTCTTATTCAGGGTTATCGATAACCAAAATGTCATCCAGTTATCTGCAAGTATTATTGAATTGTCAATGAGGTCGAAACGTTTTGATTAATAAATGTGCTATTAGTTAGTGCCAATAGGAATCCCAATAATCTGTTGACAGTCTTGCCATTAAATTGTAGATAAATATTATCCATCAAAAATGGCATCACACAAGTCGGTACAGGTCCAATATTTATAATTATCATATTGTTTGTTAGAGAAAAATCCAGATGTAACTGAAGTACAGAGGTATGATTTAGACTCTGTTGAAACCCCAGCGTATGAGAGACAGCAATTTCGTTTTGATTGAGTCATGAGGTAGAGGTATATAGTGTCGAAAAATCAAAAGTAGAAACGTTATTAGCCTCAAAATTTCTCAAACGGAATTTTAATGACTTCGTTAGAATTTTTGATAGACCAAAAATAATGGACGTTACTGTTGTTAAAGACAGCGTTACAATACTTGATAACATGGTCTTTAACTGCAGTAAGAGCGGACGTAATATGTTTAGAAAGAACAGTTGTAAAACAATGACTAGAATTTGATATAAAACGTGATTTATATGCATTTTTGTGTAGTTTGGGAAGCCAATACATTGTTGGAAGATCATTTTTATCAATGCTTAAATTGAAGTCACACATAGTTTTATAGTGGTCAGATAGGATCTTGTCTTTAAACAATGCGGTTTCAACATACGTAGAAGTAGAGTTCAGTTCCGTTTTAAGAACTGAAACTGGAATACAAATGTGTACATGTAATGAAACTCCTTACTCTATGGGTTTTTAACAGCAAGATAAAGATTTTTTCAGCATTATATACAATCTTTTCCGGAAGTGTATAAATCATGTAAACAAAAGATCCTCAAATTTGAAAGGATCCGGATAAAGAATTCCGTTAACATGATAACCATTATCCTTTTGAACTGATTTAACACCATCTTAATATATTGCACTGTAACCCCATCAACTCAAGCATTCGAAATGATTAGTCATATTCTGCTTGCTCATGCATACTTTTTAGATACTGTATTCCCACTTAGCTCAAATGTGCTGTTTGCGCTCAATGACAGAATGACCATAAGATCCTTAACTCCCTTATAGAAACAGTTCACTGATATACATGTAGGTAGGCGGCAATCAACAGGCTGCTGGATTTCACCGTAAAGGCTACAAAATAAACAAATAATGATTGCACATTGTGCACAAACAAACTGATATATAAATTAGAAAGTAAATTTGAAAGGAATGAAACAGACCTGAATGATGAAAAAAAAAAAAACAAAATATCGAAACACATACATGTATATGAAATGATGAAAAAACAAAATTCTGTACCTCGGAATGGAGATACATATCATAATTTTCTTATTGATGAAGATATATAAAAGATAAATATTATTGCCCACAAATATTGATAACGCTTGTATTACCTTTGGTTAAATAAACGCACCAGTTCATTCATTGGCTGTAAAGATCAGGTACGTTTCCACTAAAACGCATTTCATTCTTTTGGACAAGACCACCCTTGCTTGCAATAACATTATCCGTAATAAACAGATCTGATTGACTATGCGGTAAGTTACGATATTTATTCAATACCATATTCTCAACTTTGCGATCCGTATGTTCTTGGCCCATTTACGCCGTTTGCAAGAAAATTTCTGGCCACATTTTCAAAACACATCAGAGAATGCAAACATTTGTTTCGACGGTTCTTTGTAAATATCCTTTATATCTACATCTTTGCAACTAATGGAAGTCGTCAGAATTGGGAGCACTACGAGTCATATTTACATGTATATTTATATGGACATTAAATTAAAAATATTAATCACTTCATGCTTATGAGTAATTAGCATCTAATAAGAGTCCTTCTTCGGGGTGATAGAAGTAACGAACTGAGAACATTTTTCTATCCGTTGTTTCATTATAAATGGAGGAAATTGATTTAAAAAACATGAGCGAATATGAACACGAAACAAAAAGTCGAGGAAAAACGCTGATGTTCAAGTACCTTACAAATTACGTAGTTTTGCTGTTGCATGATTGTTATGTGGTCATTAGCAGTATCAAAATAATAAAAATATAATATTAGATATTGTGGAAAAGTTTAAATATCACTGATTCAGTGAACGGCTTTCTGACTGCATGATTATGTTTGAAGGTGAGAAACCCTATGGTATAGATGATACTCGTATACAAACAAACAAGGTGTTCTTTTAATGGAATTAGAAACATGCATGATTATATCACTTTCTCGTTTATGATGATTCTATTGTAAATATTTAATGCTCATCAAGTAGACATATTTTGTTATTTTCTTCATATTTTCTTCATATGCTCTTCAAGTAGACATATTTTGTTATTTTCCACTCGTTTTTCATTTTCACTGCTTTTGTATGTCCTCTGGTTTCATGATTTTTAGACTTATGGTTTGGATTTATCCATCATCTTTACATCCTTTTCAATTTCCTTAAAGTAAATAATATTTTTACACCATTGATGTAAATGAGTAAGTAATATAATAGCTTAAATGCTTATCTTTATGCGTTAGCGCATTATATCTAATAAATGCAACAACCACTGTACTTTATTCCTGCATGAAAACACAAAATAAGACACTTATTCTTATATGTGCGCTTTTAACGCCAAAATATCATACTGGAAACTTCTATTTTCAATTTATAAACCGAATCATTGAATCATTCCGGAGAGAAGTTATAAATTGAAAGAAACAGCCGGTGTCCCATGACAACGTAACGTTTATCCAGAATGACATACTTTCGTCGAATGTCAAGCACTTTAGCGCAAAATACGACTTTAATGACGTCACGCAAGGTTGGAAATGTCGAACATTTCATTATATCGTCATTATCATAACAATCAAAAGTCTGCCAAACATCGCTTTCTGTGCTGAAAAGTGGGTCAAATATAGGGCGTTATGACGTCACGGATCAATATATTTTATACAGAAATAAAATACAAAGGTCTTGAAAGCTTTATGTGAGGCAATTACAGTGGCTGTGGATATATATATAAATTAAAAGGTTATAGATAACAAGTAACTGTCTAAGATGTGTGCACAGACTCTGATCCATATTCAGTAGTACTTTATATATATTACTTTCATTTACTTGTAAATACTGTCATTTATTTTCATTCACAGTAATTACATAAATAGTAACTGATATACTTATTTTATTTTTTATTCATTTCTTCTTGTTATTTATAATAACGATTAATATATATATATATATTTATGACTCCTACTTCTGATAAAGGACATATTATTGTGTCCATTTATTATACGAAAATCTTATTCCTATTAATATGTATTTTTATTATGAATTCATATAATTTTTGTAATATATTTCACAGTTCAGTACAATCAATGATATTAACATTTCTATAAATAAATGTCAGAAGGAATCTTGGGCGCATTAGTAACCACAAACGTTATAGACCAATTTATGTTCTTAGCCAATGCATGAAAATGGTCGGACTCGAAGCTTTTTTCGACTTCATCATCATTACAGATTGAATGAAGTCTGTCAACTAGATTCAGCTCATCAATAAAGGCCTTCAAGTATCACTTCCCCTTTGATCATTATATGCTGTTTTCTCTAGGTTTCTTAGGACAAACTTTACGTACCTATATTGAAATCCTTCAAACTATTCCTTTTCTGGATTGCAGTGTTTGAATTTTATTCTCGTTTCTTTACATAATGAACCCGCTTTCATTAATAATTGGCTACATTCATATCCCTAAATCTTGTCTTGTTACCTTAGCTTCGCCATCAATTTTCCAATTTTTCATTTGTATTGTTGTCTTATGTCCTAGTTTTCTTAATATATTCTACTTTCAAGAAATAGTATCAGTCAATGTTAATTCGGTAGTCCAAACTGAAAGGATGTTTTGTCACAGAAAGTGATTTACTGTTGATGGCAGATATATCCTCCGGTAATTTTTCATACTTAGGCTTAAAGATTTCAATGCAGAAAAGTACATTCATCTCTTATAAGAGATATTGATGGTTTAGTTTTGTTTCTTTTAATCATAACTATAGTAAAGAATGTCATTGGGAAAGAACTTTGTCAATGTGACACTCAAATCTATGAGGCCAGTCACGTAACGTGCTGTTACCCAGTGTAAAGCGTCTCGTGGAAAAAGCGTTATGGCGACCCGATTAGGTAATGAAACAGTTATTTCATGGCTACTTGGGAAACAATCAAATAAATGTATACAGGTTTTCATTTATTCGTTTGGCAATTTGTGCATCAATTGTGGGTTCATATTCGATTTATTAGAGACAGCGATGGAAAAATAGAACGCACCAGCTTCGCACACCGAACGCTTATTGGTCTGTGTCAGAGTCGATCTGAGATGAACTGCTACTGGATGTAATGAGATTTTCCATAGCGAACATGATATAGCTAAGGAGCATGATAGATCGAGTTTTAATAAGATTGCTCATAAACAGGTATCTGATGGGTTACTTTGTTAAAATATTGTAATCACGATTTATCTTTCAATGAAAGGTGGAATGGATACATTAATAGCAACAATTTTAACAATAGTACAAAGGAGTCAATAGACCGACAATTATCCAAAAACAGAGAGGTGAATAGATTCTTTTGACTTCTCCACGCTCTACACTACAATTCCGCATCAAAAGCTCAAAAACAGACTTGCTACAATTATTCGAAATTCTTTTTTCTATAAAAATGGAAATCGTAGATATAAATATCTTCTCATTGAGCGGGAAGATACATATTTTGTAAAAGAACACTCTGATGCAAAACACAAGTATACCGAAGATCAAATCATCAAAATGTTGGAATTTTTAATAGACAATATTTTCGTGGTGTTTGGAGGGAACATTTTTTCCGCAAATCATTGGCATTATCATGGGAACTAACTGCACTCCTCTTCTTCCTGACATTTTCTTATATTCGTATGAGGCAGAATTTATTCAAAATATGCTCTCCACAGGCAGAAAAAGCCTTGCATCTCAGTTTAATTTTACGTATAGATATATAGACGACGTATTGTCAGTCAATAATCCTAACTTTAAGGATTACATACATGAAATCTATCCCCATGAACTTGAGATAAAAGAGACAACCGAGAGCAATAATTCCGCTTCGTATCTCGATATATTTTTAACTTTCGACAATAATGGTCATTTGAACACCTCTCTATATAACAAACGAGACGATTTTAACTTCTAAATATTTAATTTTCCGTTTCTTTGCAGCAATATCCCGTCCTCACCTACCTATGGAGTTTTTATATCTCAACTTATAAGGTAAGCAATAGCCTGTTCTCTATACGACGGTTTTATTCTAAGGGCCAAACGACTGGCCAGTAAGTTGCTCATGCAGGGATATGTTAAAGAACGTCTGAAATCGTCACTGAGGAAGTTCTACGGTCGCTATGGGGATCTTGTATGAAAATATGATGTGCCTCTTTCTAGAATGATTGATAATATTTTGGAATGCGACTAAATGACCTGTTCAGTGAACACCAAATATGACTTTGTATACCAGTTTGTACTTTCTTATGTACAATTAGGAAACCAAAACTCTTGATTTTGACATGTTTCTTAAGAACTGCTGTGACGGGTGATGCATGCAAACAGGAGACGCTTACACTCCCCGGGCACCTGGTCTCACCTCAGAATTTTTCAGTATATCGGGGTTCACAACAGTTCCTTTTTGAAACTTACACGATTTTGTATCTGTCCTTGGACTTTGAGAATGATTAACGGTTTGGTACTTCTTCGATATTGTTCTTCTATATAATATTTATCATCTAATCACATAGACTGAAATACGCCAGGGCATGTTCGAAATACAACGGTTTTCTAACAAGGGCTAATCGACTGATCGATAAGCTACTTGTTCAGGTTTATATTTAAGAACGCCTGAAATCGTCACTTAGGAAGTTCTAAGGTCGCTACGGTGATTTCCTAAGAAAATATGAGCTCCCGCTTTGCAGATTGATTCATGATGTTTTGGACTACGATTGAATGACATATAATGACGTCATCTTCACCATTTATGGACATTCCTGTGTGCATTGGGACCATCACCGATTTTGACATGCTTCCATATTTCTTGTTTTATACAAACAGGAGACGCTCACTCTCCCTGTGCACATGGTCTCAACCCGGAATCTTGTATTTTCCGAGGTTTGCAATGGTTTTTATTGGACAATTTCATAATTACGCCTCCCCTTTAAGGCTTCAGCACTGAATAAATGATCGGTACTTTATCGTAGTTTATTTATACAAATCTGATTATAATTTCTAACACATCAATGATAAAATGATGCTATTGAATGATTTAACATGTCTTGATTACTAAGTAGTTACACGTATTACTGAGTATTTTATTGTTTACATCTTATTCCTTATCTGTGATTGTCCTTTGTTTCACAAATTTATTTGTAAGTAAATAAAATCAAGATCAGCGAGAAAAGATAAAAATTATTCTCTGAGTAAACCAAAATAGTTTGCTTTTGTTTCGTTACCTCGCAGTAAACAATGTATCACATATTTATCTTAGGTGAATAAATTGGAAAACGTCCTATCATAATGAAATTAATAATAGGTATCGGATACCTTATACTGTAGATTCGAATTCTGCTCGGGAACGAATTCAAAACGATTCTATGAAAAGTCCTATTCAATGTTGTGTGCTGTACTACTATATAAATATTTTTTCTCCTTACAAATTTATATATGGTTGAAAACATGTTCCATGGTATTCGTAGATGTTTTATTATCTATAATTGCCCCGGCGTGGGCTAGTGGTATCGCGCTCGCCTCCTGATCGGGAGGCCGGGGTTCGAGTCCCGCTCTGGTCATGCCGGTGTCCTGTCTTTCGTATGAGACAGTAAAAACCGAAGCCCCGTGTCGTGGTATGCATGGCACGTTAAAGATCCTTCACTGCTTTGGGCGAGTCCATTGCAAAGGTTAAAATTCTTTGCCTCGCATTAGGCAGCTGCCGTCACCATTTGCGTGAAATATTCGTGGTGTGACGTTAAGCAAATATCAATCAATCAATCAATCAACCTTTCTGTTTACATTGTGGTCTACACCCGCATCTACCTGCGTATTACATCGGGTAAATTTTTGCACACCACGATTGTGTCATCATGTATCCCTATGCTTCTTGCAAACTGTCACAGCTGTTTGAGAAGCAAAGAGAAGCTAAAGGTTAAATGTTAAACGAATGATGGTCTGGAAATAAGATACCATAAGCCTTCGATTCGAATCCCATCCAGGATGCATGGTGTAAATTTTGGAAGCCTTGTTGAGTGCAGTGTATATTCTACTTTGTTTATTGTTGTCACCTTAATTTCTGTTTTCTGTGTGTATGTTTAATATCTGTATTTCACTAAAATATCGGTTAATGTAATGTAAAAGATAAAAGAAACTAGTCACTGGAAAGTAAATTCACTCTGGTACTGCAACATAAATCCACGGTGGATATTCATAGGCGCCTGGACGTCAGAGCTGACACCACTTCCTCATGATTGGAGTAATTTGAGTAAGAAGGTTTTGCTATTAACCAAATATTATGATTAATGTATTTTAAACATAATATTTCATTTGCCTATTTGATCCACTTACATAAAAACGATTTCTTTTGTATTACAGCTCTATGATAAGTCCATCAAAGATTTTCACCTGTTTTCCTTTATGAAGAAATTATTTCTTAAGTGATTAACCACACAAACTGAGTAAATATCATCATTTTATTGGCCGTCCCGAGTCATAACCTTAAATAACAATGGAGAACTTTTCTAACACTTGTAATTATTTACGCTTTTGACTTGCAATTTTTGCTTAGAGCATCACTGGAGGGACACAAGGTTGTCGATATACGCATACGATACTCTAAATTGACACGTAAATATGTTTTATGTTTATATACTTATTCTTAATATTTCTGTGTGGCCGTGGCGATTCATCTCAAATAATTAAATGAGATGTCTCATTTCCATTCTTCTCATACAAAAACAGTACAGTACCCCTTTCTTAGTTTGATAATAGATCATCAGCAATGCTTTAAAATGAAACTGTAATAAAAGAATCCAACTATTATTAAAGTATTCAAAGTATCACGTATCACAAAATATCTTCAGGTAAAGTAATGATACTCAAACCTTGCAATATTAGTCTACCTGAATATCAAATAAATTACTTCTAAATTCAAAGAAAGATTTGGAGAGTCGTTTCAGCAAAGACGATTCTCTAATGAATTTCAAATGATACCGCTGATTAGCTGTTTGCATCGTATATCAAATCCAAATCGTAACCCTTCATTTGTTGTTGATAATGAGCATCAAATCTTTCATTCTGAGCCACTGTAAAGTGGTTCTTCCAATCTCCGATATCACCTGAAAAACAAATATAAAATAATTTAAACAACCAGTTCCTAGTCCGAAAGTTATAAATATGGTCATTTCCGAGTTGGCTTTGTCACACAGTACCATGTATCATGTGATAGTCTCGACAAATGAAACGAGAAATTCTTGTACAAAACAAAACAAAAGTGGAAGATTATCAATTGTTGTTCTGTATTAAAATACAAATGCAACTAAAATAAAGAAAGACGGTTTGTGATTAAAATGACTGAACCGGATGTATTAGTGTGTTGCAGATGCTGGGCATAGCATTACCCGTATCTGAAATTATATTGGAAGGAATCTGACGTTGATTTGAGTGAATTTAACCATCCAAGGAAATGCGAGCGGAAAACAAAATAAACGAACATATAAATATACAGAATGAAACAGCTATTTAATAATAATATATAAAGTCTTCTTTCAATTTTCGACAGCGTGGTCTTTATCAAGAAACTGGCAAAATCACAATTTATCTATGTAACGTCTCTTCTTGTTATCATAAAGATCAATAATAACACTGTTGCGTGTAACGCTTGTAATGCTAATATGGCATCCGCAGTTTTTATGAAGTTGTGAGATTTTTCCCTTTCTTGATAAAGACCATCCTGTCGAAAATTTGAAACAAAGTTAATCATGATTATATAACTATGATTATATGAACATTACCTCAAAATCTTTAAGATAAATAAAGTTCCTAAATGAGACCAACCTAATCCAACGGTCATAAAATTATAATGTTGCATAGTAAATGCAATTACCTTTTCTGAATATAACAGGTGGAGTTCGATGTTCCATTCCAAGTTTCTTTATTTCGGCTTTGAACTTGTCTGGCATACGTTTAGATGCTTTACTCAGATTTTGAAAGCTACACTTATCTGCTATAACATGGAGAAGACTATCGTCACATTCGACTCCTAAGAACTCTGCAAGTTTCTGTATTTCTTCTTTAGGATTCTACAAAGACAGGAAGTTAGAAGTTTGGTTCAATTGCATATAAGAATATTCCACGAGCAAGCAAAACGAAAATAACATAAAAATGAATACAAAGAAGACGTCATAAAATTATTCGATTATTCAGTACTAAGAGCTGGTGTCAGACGATGAATTCATGCAATTTGCGTTGACAAAGCACTTTAATTTTGAAACTGAGAAAGAGAAAGAAGAAATAAATAATGAAACAAACAAACAAAGAACAAAAAGGATGTATAATATCCATGTCAATTTAGATCAATTCAGATTCATTTTGCATTTATCAATAAGCTTATTTATACTAAAATATTGACATTTGGATATACACCGTCCATTTAGTATTTAATTTGTATGAGTAACTCATACATTTGGTATTAAGAATTTTACAACTGGAAAACCAACTCACTACAAATTTATAAACCTTGACTTTATTTAATTCCCCAATACTATGGTTATTCTCATTTATTTTATAAATAACGCATTGCAATATTTGAAGATGGCTCATACCTACCAATTTCAATTTTTCAAACTGCATAGAATATATTTGGTTTTCTTTCTGTAAACGTTTGGCATCCGCCATTTTTTTCTCGTACTCAAACCACCCATCGTGATATTGCACTGCAAGATAACGAAAGGAAATATAAATACAAATAGATTGATAAGTATAAGATCGCCATGTGTTACGCCACAGTAGAATACTGCATATGAATAGAGTTGGCATTTGATTGGTAAATGACCTCATTTTATTTGGTCTCATTCAAAGGACAGACACAGAGGCAGAATCGCCTTGTAAGATTCAGGTTTAGCTACATAAGTTCGATACCATTTGTAGTACAGACTTCCTTGTTGTTACCATTGACTTTAACTGATAGGGACAAAACGTCATATCTTGTGATACCGCTAATATTACATGGTATCATCTGAACTTAAGAGTCTGTATCTCCAGCAAACCTGTAACATCCATCGTGAATCTAAAAGTAAGTTCACTGAAGAGACATAACTTGTCGAAATGCGCATATGGTGCACTAAATTAAAAGGTATATATGTTCTATATTTATTATGAAACCGTTTCTTTAAATCAAATGCAGTGTTCTAATACAGTCAAATATAGTGGATAATGAAAATCAATATACAGTGACCGAACAATTTTCGTGAAGAGTTGACTTGAGACGAAAGTTCTTTGTTAGACTGTATTGTTTATTATCTTGTGTCCAAACGTTTCGCAGACTTCGCATTTTCATAAGGCATAGAGGTCATATGCAAGTTACAAAGCTATGCTGTTATATAATCTAAAACCTCTTCCCAATTCCTCCACTTATACAGGATTTGCATGACCACTTCACTTTATTGACATCTTAGATACTGTGTTTGTAATCTCTGTTGAGTACAGTATAGGCAACAGTGAACGTATCAATTTTACAAGGAAAGAATTTAAATCAATACACCCTTCATTATTTGAATACCGAAACCAACACAAAACGTTTGAAATCAGACATCAAATTAAATTTTAAAAAATACCTTTTCCCGACATAAAGATTTCAAAATGTTGGTCCCAAGTGATGTTTCTAGCGTTTTCTTTACCCATGGAGTTAGTTTTCAGATGATAAAGCATTGACACTAGCACGTCTTTCGGATTGCGCTGTACATGTACAATTTTCCCTCGGCCTTGCGTAAGCTGTGTTGGGAGCCATTTCCAAGGCAGATGTGTGTTGAAGATACGAGGAGACTTTTCGTCTTCAGTACACTGGAAATCTGGTATAGCCTCCAAAAATAACGTTACTTTAGTTTCTGGGTGATACTCCGCTTTGCCTTGTACTAGCATGTTTAAAATCTCCCATACCCAATGGGTTCCTAGCTATTCAAATAAAGTTTGTAAGCAGAATATAATAACAAAAACAATATACTGTACACGCAGATCCAGTACTTTTGTCGAGAGGTGGTCTACCCCCATCGAATTTTCTAAGAGGGTTCTACCCATATTTCTGTGTGTAAAATTACATATTTTACATTGAAAAGTAACGAGATTTTTTTCTTCTTCTTCTCTTTTTTTTTTTTTTTTTTTTGATAGGAGGGTGGATCCAGACACCTGGTTCGCCCATCTGGATCCGTGCATGTACTGCTCATTTTAAACTCCATGGCAGAAACCGTAATATTTATTACTATTGGCCACGAGTATATACTTATTACTATATAAAACATTCAACAGTAATTTCGTATTCCTAATATGCAATATCGTTTCTCTGAATTTGTATTATAGCAATAAAGAACACCGTCAAAGACTATGGCTGATTTGGGACAAAATATTACCCTATACGATTACAGTATAAATTTGAAGAAATACAAATTCATTACCAGATTTCGGGTACGTAGCCAAGAGGATATCATCATCTCTAATGGGCATATTCTTGATGTCCATGTATCTCTTTGCGGCACCGTCCTTCATCATCCCTGCATGTGGCGGCACCCCACTGCCATCTACATATATAGCATTGATCACCACATCACCATCTCTATGCACTACATGCTCCACCTTTGGCAGTCCGGTAGTGTCTACAGCTGACATTATGGATCCTTATCATGAAATGTAAATACTGATATAATTAGTAGGGTGAATAATACTCATCTAACAATAGAACTGTCGCTGTCCATAATTTCAACACGAGGTAAATGTTTTTGACAATTTCAAGGCTCAATCGTCATTGATCATACTATATCTCTTTAAGATTTATCTGGAATTTTATCTAATGGATTAAATTCAATTTCATGACAGATGGATGCACCACGTCGCAATACCGACAGCTTAAGGTATGTTAAATACATTTTCTTAAATTAGCTTCAAGTTGTCTGTATTAGTCATATGAAACTTGAAGATCGAGAAAAGTGTCTAGTTTGTGATTTTTGTGATTCATATTTATATTTCCCAATGGTGTAGGAATATGACGCCATAACCATTTAGAGGTCAAAGAATTCCCGTGAAGGAGAAAACAGAAGGCACCTGGCAAAGCTGTATGACACAAATCACCAAGGAAATGCATACAAAAGTCATTTGCGTCACCTCATTTCGCCTAGTTTTACCTCGGTTTCAATTAGTCCGAGATTCTCTGTCTGTCATCCACTTTCAATATCGGAGGTTTGTGGGAGAGGGTCAAAGAGACTTTGTTCATCAAAAGTTGGAATTTTGGCGATACCACCCGATATCGGGATGTACAAATAAACATTTGCATAGCGAATTTGCAAACTATAATTCAATAAATCAACATTTACCTTACTCTATCATAGCGGTATCTTTTTCCAAATAAGTCATTCGCTAACTGCCATTTTATCTGAAGGCACGACAATATTCTCATTTCGCCATTTGTGTATACTGCAGTGTGATGTTAGATCTCGCAGAGCGCAACTTTGTATTCGCTTTAGCAGCTGACACATATTTTGTAAAGAACCGTCATGAATGCAAAGTCGCGTTCGGCGAGATCTGGCGTCACACTGTATACACAAATGACGAAATGGAGAATTTTGTCGTGTTTTCAGATAAAGCGGCAGCCAGTAGAAATTATTGATCTTATTTGGAAAAGACATCGCTATAGTCGAATAAGTTAAATGTTCATTTATTGGCAATCTTATTAAAACCATATCTTTATTCCGCTTTTCTATTTGTCCCATTGCGGATATAGATCTGGCGAAACTCTGTTCTGGTGAACTCTGATTTTCTGCCAATCAGTGTATCGGCTACAAATTCCAAGGAATGAAATTCACATTCACAGCGTGCGTGACCAACTTTGAACAGTGTTTGTTACATACTGCGTCACTATCAAGTGCCTAGCCGAGTCATTGATTGGCCATGGGAAATAACGGTTTCGGTTACTTAAACGTCATCAGAGTTCACCAGAACATCACCTTTACGGGGTTTCGCCAGATCTTTATCCGCAATGGGACAAATAGAGAAGCGGAATAAAGATATGTTTTAATCAGATTGGATTATAGGTTGCAAGTTTGCTGGGCAAGCGTTTAATTGTCCACAGAGTTTTGTACATCTTGATACCTGCTGGTATCGTTGAAATTACAACTTTTGATGAACAAAGTCTCTCTGACCCTCTCCCAAGATATCAAAAGTGGGAGAAGAGCAGAGAATATCGGACTAGATTTCAATAGATTTTATTTGCGTCACAGTTATTTTGTCAGATACATATCGGACTTATCACGATTTCTTTACTCTTTCTTTAGTCCAGACCCAAAAGTTCCATCTCAAGTCCGCAACGTTAGATTAAAATCAAAAGCCTTGTTTTATCACGTAGTGAAATCATATCTTTTGTACACGTACATTGTTAAGGAGAAGAAAAGACAAGATCGTTACTAACCCCCACACCCCTTTGCCCATAAGCCTGGTCCAAGCGACCGTATCTGAAACCCCGATACAGTTGGTTGGTTGATTGGTATTTTACGTCGCTTTCAACAGTTTTTCAGTTATATCGCTACATGGAAGCATGAGGTAACCAACCTCTGAAACATAGTAGCGCAATCCGGGAATCGAACCCGGATCGAACCATGATACAAGAAAAGTTATATCCTATCACACGTGTCATAATATCACAAATATCTATTATATCTAGTCCGAGATTCTCTGTCCTTCTCTCACTTTTGATATCAGCGGTTTGTGGGAGAGGTTCAGAGAGATTTTGTTCATCAAATGTTGGAATTTCAGCGATACCAGCTGGCATCGGGATGCAGAAACGACAAATAAACGTAGGCCCAGCGAACTAGCAACCTATAATCCAATAAATGAACATTTAACTTACTTGATCATAGCAATATCTTTTCCAAACAAGATCTTTATCTTCTATTGACTGCCCTTTTATATGAAAATACGACAAGATTCTCCATCTCGTCATTTGTATGTAGAGTATGACGTCAGATCTCGCCGAACACGAGTTTGCATTCGTGAGGAGTGGTTGCTTCGTGTTTTACTTTAGAAATATGTGTCAGCTGCTGAAGTGTCACGACTGAAAAACCGCCGCCGTATACACAAATGAGAATCTTGTTTTCGGGTAAAACGACAGCTATTAGAAGATATACGAGGGTTGATTGATATGCTGTGAGCCTCATATCGAAGGATTTGAATTTTGTCGGATATACTGCATTATTTTTCAACATAACATTACCTTCATTACCTATACACTTTTGCCAGCCGTGTTTAAGGCCTCAATGCCACTTTTAAAGAATTCTTTATCTTGATTGTTCAGAAAGCCATCCACTACATGTATGACGTCATCATTGGACTGAAACTGGGTGCCGGAAATTGCTGTTGTCAGTGTTGGAAAAAGACAAAATTCTGATGGAGCGATCAGGTGAATAAGGCGGATGCTCAATCACTTTAAAGCCACAATCGTGAATGGCAACCATGGCAATGACAGACTTGTGAACAGAAGCATTGTCCTGATGGAACAACACATCTTTTTGTGAGCTTTCCACTGCGCTTAAGTTTTATATTTTCCCGTAACTGCGTCAGAAGTCAAGCATAGTATGTGCCATCGATTGTTTGTCCCTTTTCTAGATAATCTTTTAGTAGAATACAATCTGCATCCCAGAAAACCGAGGCCATAACCTTCCCAGCTCATGGAGCATGTCTTTGCCTTCTTTGGCGGGGTGATCCAGGGTGCTTCCATTGTTTCGATTGTTGTTTGGCCTCCGGGGTATAATGATGGACCCATGTTTCATCCATACAGGATTTTTCTCAAAAAGGTTAAGATTAGCACGGGATAATGTGCGCCTGGTGTGCTTCTGATCAACTGTCAGAAGTTTTGGTACCCAACCGGCCGAAAGCTTTCTCATTGCAAGATCCTCTGTCAGAATGAAATGTACTCTTTCCTGTGAAATTCCAACTGTACTGGCTATATATATTTCTGTAACTCGTCTGTCATTCATAACAAAATCATAGACTTTATTTACCGTTTCTGGGGTTGCAACAGTGACAGGCCTCCCAGGACGGGAGACATACTCAAGGCTCTGTCTGTCGCGCTTAAATTCCGCCACCCCCATTTTCATTGTAGCATATGAAGGGACATCTTTCCCTAGGGTTGCTACAATATCATTATGGATATCCTTAGGTGTTAAACCTTTTCATGCAAAGTTTGGCTCACTGCTCTTTCACCGATTTTGTCCATTTTGTAAAGCCACTTGTCTTGTTTGCTTTAGAGTGCTACCTCGTCGATAAAAACCGACCAAATGAGACTGGTCCTTGGGCAAACGACCTTACATTATCAGAGAATAGTAGGTCTTAAAAAGAACATCTCTGTACCCCTTCAATACGAGGCTCACAACATATCAATCAGGCCTCATAGCTCTTGTTTCGAAGAAAAATTGCTATGACGAAATATGTTGATGTTCATTTATAGGATTACAGGTTGCAAGTTCGCTGGACAAACGTTCATTTGTTGCCAGAAGCTTGTACATTGCGATACCGGCTGGTATCCCTAAAATTACACCTTCGGATGAACAAAGTCTGTCTGACCCACTCCCACAAACTCGCCGATATCAAAAGTGGGAGAAGGGCAGAGATTCTCGGACTGTTATCTATCTTCCCTGGAGTCAAGGACATTGTTCATTAGCAGCACTCCGAGGGAAAAGTAAAGAATAAGGACATACCTTGTGAAGCATTTTAGAAGACTAAACATGTAGGTAGGTATAAGATAAAGGAAAACACAGTCATAGTCAATAGAAACAAGTAACAGCATTGACAAGCTATGTGAAGATGTTTTGTGTGTAAATTACTTATTATACATCGAAAAATAATAAAAGTAATTCTCAGGTCCACCCCTCTGGGTCCGCGCATATATAAGCCAAAACAGTGTGATCTATCCGGTAAGCCTACACAGTGGTTTACATGTATTTTCCTTGACCTGACCCGGGGTTATCATATTCAACTTTGGTGTAAAAGAAGTCTATCACGTTCACAATAATGAACTGATCTCGCACGAGTATGCAAATCCCAACAAAATTATAATGACCAGTATGATTTATCTATAAAATACATTACAATAAAAATATGCGATACATTCAACATGACCTACGTTAAACAATATGCATATATTTTCTGATAATGTGTATGTACGTATTACAGCAAATCTATTTTCGTTTTATTCATTCAGTATTTTTAAAATAGACTTTTTCCAAATTAAATTGATGTAGGGGGCCTTCTGACAGCTAAGTATTGCTAGTTTTTGCCTGGATTTTCATTGTGGCATATTTCACTAACTTAATATGAAGGAAGTCGGTCTGAGTACATCGAGAAAAGCAAATCTATCTAATAGCGCGAACGCGAATTTAGTGAGAAGATACGACGGGCTCCTGTGTAACGCACAAGCCCACGCTGCTACAAAACACAATACATCGAAAAACGCTACCTGAATTGAATAAAAATCTGTCCCGGATGTTATCCCTACATATCTTTTTTACTATATCATCTGAAGGAAAGAGTATGATATGAAAAGAGAATGTAAAATAAAGAGGTTTATAAATTTGAATATGTACTTACATAGGTTATATATGCGTAAACAATTTGACCTAGATATTCACCCAGAGTACAAATAGTTGACAAAGTATGACGATATTATTTAATATTCAACACCTGGTACAGTTATTTATACTCCGATATCGGCCTTTAAGTGAACTGATTTCCAATGTGCATAAGCCGATAACTTTTAAATAATAGAATAAGAAATCAATATCAAACGAATATCAACACATGCCTCAGAATCCAAAGTTATACTTATTCCGCTCTGTGGATGTGATTCGCTTAAATAGTGGATGATTACGTATGTACGCCTGAATCCACATTGTGATGTCTTACAAACAGGCGTCAATTTCTTACAGTTTTTTTACCCCAGTTCCTCATAATGTCGTAAAATTGCCTACTTTCCCAGGTTCAGCCTGGATGGAATTGTAGACTGGCAATGCCTGTCTAGATCTTAAAATATCGCGCAGCGATAGCAAGCAAGAGCAGGTAACTCCAGTCTAGATGGAATTGCTGAGGCAAAAATTGTCTCCATATACGTTTATCAAATTTTAACCATGCGCACAGTCTTGACACGTGTATGATCATGCAGACTATTACATGTGTTGTATCAGAGACCTAGGTCTCTGGTTGTATGAGATAACTTCATTTTTCCAAAATAGAAATGACAGGAAATACGTGTGATGTATTTAAAATTTTGTATTTTGTCATAGGAGTGACCTCCAGTGTTTTAAGTACTGTAGATACTGGGTCAT
The DNA here is from genome assembly GCA_035048485.1 of Pteria penguin. Lineage (NCBI taxonomy): Eukaryota > Metazoa > Mollusca > Bivalvia > Pterioida > Pteriidae > Pteria > Pteria penguin. Next base: position 43,449,654 of record CM068591.1, on the reverse strand, counting down.
TGTCACATTCAGACCTGCAGGAACCAGGGGCCTGGGGGACGTGGAACTAGGGGGGGGGGGGTTTCGATGCTATCCCGACCATTTAGCCAATCATGTACCTTTTTTATCGCTTCGAAACGAAACTAAATTCAAGATTTGACATCCTCCCCAGTGGCGGATTCAGAGAGGCAGAGGGGACATTCGCTCCCCCCCCCCCATCTGTCTACTCGAATTCTCCGGAAATAAATTTGTGAATGTGAAGCGAGCGTCATTCAGGGAAGGTGGAGACAACTGAGGGATTGGGGGATGTAAATGAGGGGAGGAGCGAACCCTGATATTATCAAGTCACAAATTAAACCTATTGAAGAAAATGTAATTACAAAGTAAAAATGGTTGTATTTTAATTGTGGTTGTGTTCTTCTACATATAGTCCATTGCAAATAAATAAATGAAATGCAACCTTTTCTTTCAATTTCATCAGCTCTACTGGCCAGAGATGAGCAGAGCTTGTGCAATACCATTCGTCGTCAGTCGGTCCATCTGTAAACAGTCTGTCTATTATCGCTACTCCTCCGAGATTTTATTATTCCCTGTATGATCTAGTGCAGGTATAATTTTGAATCTCAGCCCAGCCCCTCGGGAATGGGAAATAGGTGTGGTCTTGAAATCTTGTTATGACTTCTCTTCCATTGTAGATGTTTATTATATAGTGTATTCTTCTTTCCATATTAAATCATCAGAATTCATCCGAGTGAAAAAATCCAATACAAACTATTTTTCAATAAGCTCCGCCTATCCGCTTTGTGAAAATTGATAAACTGGTAATAGGCAGGGGACGTGGGGTTACAACCCTTCTGGACGAAAAACTTTGCCCAACAAAGATCATTTTGGCTAAGTTCAGGGCCTCAACGCCACCCTTTCCTGGCTGAAAAGCTTTCATGGCAAGTCGCGACCCCTTTTTCAAACATTTCTATATTCGCCAAGTATAGATGCTTCGATTTTGTCTACTAAAAGTAATGACAGCGGAATTTGCATTATAGCCGAATCAGGGTCCGGTGCCATGCACTGAGAAAATACTCAAGTCATAATTTCACATTCATCTGTTCATCAATGAATTAATAATAATGGGATTTGAATTCTATTGAGTTTTATTCTATCAAGAAATAGAATTAAACCATTCCGCATGAGAATTTCTTTGAACGTTTGATAATAGAATAGAAATGATAAAATATCATTTTTGTTATTAACAATTTACGCTCAGATAATAATATGTATAACAGGTTCAGTACTTTTCACTATCTATGATTATAAATCGTAAAATCTCTGAAGTTAATACAAACAGATATAATTGTTTGTACGATTATTTGTTTTCCGAATGAACACATTAATGCAAACGTACATTCATCATTTTACTTTTTATTTTACTTTGACTGGTTGGTTTGTTTGATTAATTTGTCTATTTTCGTTGTTATTTGTTGTGTATGTGTTTTTGCATTTGATTTGGTATATTTGTTTTGGTTTGGTTTGGTTAAGATTATTGATGTGTTTGTGTGTGTGTGTGTGTGTGTGTGTGTGTGTGTGTGTGTGTGTGTGTGTGTGCGTGAGAGAGAGAGAGAGAGAGAGAGAGAGAGAGAGAGAGAGAGAGAGAGAGAGAGTATTTTTATGCAGAAACAAGTTTGTAGATTTTTGGTTGTGACGATAGTGTGTTTCCTGGAACATAAATGTTGTAATGTTTCAGCTGGATGATTAATGTTTCTCTTCTTTTTAGCATATGGAACATTGTGTAACATTTAACATTTCCATGCAATTAATTCAAACAACTTAACGATAGTCAATATACATTTTTTTTTTGTGTAGTAATACATGGAAGCAATGCCCCACAAATTAGAGATATCGTTATTTCTCATAAAATCAGATTGATTTAAAAGTTAAAGTTACAAATAATTTTTATATTAAAAAAAAGTACAGAATATGTAAATATGAGTTATTCAATAGAATAAAATTTCCATCACTTTCTATCAATTTCAACTGATACTCAATTAAGATATTCTCAGAAAAAAAAAATTGAAAAACATTGCTATGCTATTCCTATATTGATGTTGATGCAAGCCAACATGTTAGGTGCAAATCTTGATCTTAAACCTTTTCAGGATAAAACTCCTGTCTCTGTCACATTACTGTTTAATTTAATACACATCTATCTAACCCGGCCGAAAACATAACTCTCTCTCTCTCTCTCCCCCCCCCCCCCTCTCTGTATATATATATATATATATATATATATATATATATATATATATATATATATATATATATATATATATATATATATATATATATATATATATATATATATATATATATATATATATATATATATATATATATATATATATATATATATATATATATATATATATATATATATATATATATATATATATATATATATATATATATATATATATATATATATATATATATATATATATATATCTCTTTGTGATTCTTAATCCTTTTTTATCTTCGTTACTCCTTTTGAGTACAGACATATTTGTGTCTCATTTGTATATTTTGGTCATTCAATTCAAAGTGAATGAGTATTACATTTCCCGGGCCCCCGCATCGCCTCAGATTTTCAGTGATAAATGACTGCCCACCGTAGCATTTTGCGTGATGTGTGAGTGATTTGGATAACAACGCAGTTGGCATTTTATAGTCATAGGATTATCTAATTGTAAACTATTCGTGGATATTTCTTATAGTTGATTATAAAACTCCTGTCTCATTACTGTTGAATTTAAAAGACTTTTCTCTAATTGATGAGTACGAGGGATAATAGGCTTGGCTGTTTATTGTTGTCGTTTATAAATCTTGACATTTTCGTTCTGAATTACAAGATCTGGCCTTTTTTATTATTGATTATTAATTCTAATGCATGTATAGTGTAACAATGTATTGCACTGAATACTATTCTTCTGCTCTTGTCACCTTCCGATGTTGTTTTATACTATTCAGACTTGAAGATTTTGGCATTTTACAGAAACACATTGGTAGCTATAAGATCTTTCATCCATCCATCCATCCATCCATATGTATTCATTTACTTATATAACTCTATTGTGCTATTTTACATTTCGACTTTCTTGGGGCACACGTTCTAAATTTTGGAAACTAAGATGGAAAAGAGCAAATTATTATAAAACTGATCCAAGGACAAAGATATTCACGAGGTCGAAATCCATGAATAAATTCAGAAATTAAACAAAATACTGCAGTAATGTGTAGTTTCTCCCGGAATACACTTGCATTAAATATTGCAGGTTACATTAATTATTTTGTTCCAAGTACTTAAGTATTCAAACGAAAGCAAGAATAATATATGTCGTCCACCTCTTTTCCTTCAAAGGTTTATCGGTCTTGTCTATTTCTCGTGCATCAGTGTGTTATTGTAAATCATTTGAAGCACAATGCCATTCAAGGTAACACATAATGTTCACTGAATAATTAGGTAATGATTATAATGCTGTCTTTTAAAAGATTGAAGCTTGTTAATGTCATTGAAGATTAAACAGCAGGAGTCTTTTCGAGTCTTCAAATGCATTGAATAAGACATTTCCTGTCAAAGTGATTGAGAAATCTTGAACCCGCGTACAAACGTATTAACTACATCTTTAAATATCATCAAGAGATGACGATTGACGTAATCTTTTATGTAGTTCAAAAGATGAATGCACTTTTATATTTCGATATAGTGATTTTATATTTTTTATAACGAATTACTTGTCGGTCATATCGACCAATGATTATTAAACAGAAATACACCACAAATAAAAACTTTGGCAAATAAGTAAATATATCTTTATAATTTTATATACAGATAGCCTATTTATTGCGTTTATGGTTTCCATCACAATCAGGTATCCAATGAAATTTTAAATGAAGGATTGTCTTAGGCAGAATCTCAAAAGCTTTAGTCATAGTATTCCTTTCTGTTTATATCATAAGGGGGAAACAGACGATTTTATTATTTGCTTGAATGTTTGACATTATGTAATTTGATGATGCACTATTTAATACAGTTATATGTATTGTGTATATGTATATGTATCTTTATTGGTATTAGTCATTGTGGCTGCTAATGGGTTGTATATAAGCGAAACATTGCGACGGATATGTTCTATCACAGGAAAATGCATACTCTTCTATGGCATTCTATTCTATCACTGTTTGGTTTCTTTTTTTTTTTTTTTAGTTTTTTATTTTTGTTTTTTGGTTTTGGTTTTTCTTTTGGGAGGAGGGTGGTTTTTTTTTTTTTTGTTTTTGTTTTGTTTTGTTTTGTTTTTTTTTTTACTTTCTTTCTTTTTTTTTTCAGGGGTAAATAAATATATATAACCATCTGCTTATCTTATAATTAGAGGAGTTTGTTTGTCATGTATACCGTATATTCCGTCCTTATATATATTCCAGGCTTGGTGTAGTGGTTAAGCGCTTGGCTTGCGGCGCCGACGATCCCAGTTCGATTCTCGGGTTGCGCCACTATGTTTAAGATGTTGGTTACCTACTGCTTCCATGTCGCGATATAACTGAAAAATTGTTGAAAGCGACGTAAAATACCAATCAACCAACCTTCTATTTTTAAAATTATTCCTTTAAACAAACTCCAAGATACTGGAGTACAAACAGTTCAAAACTGTCTGTTGCATGACTTAACATTAGTTTTCAATACTAAAATAAAAACATTGAAGGAAAGAAGTCAATAAATATCGGATTTTTTTTATGTATAAACAGCTCATCTACATAGTTAACCTATAGAAACATATTAACATGAACACGACTCACACTTGACTTTCTTCCACTTACCGTTTTAATATTCTTACGACAGGAAATGATTTGGGAAAACATATAGGTCTCTACTTGATTATGCATGATTATGTGTAATAGTAGAAAATAAAATGAGACACTTTAAGAAGAATTATATGTTTTGAATATATTGAATCATTTGAAATCCCGGGCGTTTAAAGCCACTGGAATATCAGACCGGATGACATTTGTTTTGGCAGAAAATAAATGTCATTTACTACATTTTGCACAATTTAAATGAATGTCAGTTTTCTCGTGGTTTGTATGAAGTATATATTTTTCAATACAAATATACATTTAATTATAGAAATGAAGTCCTTAGTATACATGTACGATTAAGCTCAACCATTGATTATTGTTCCTCTTTAATCTGAACTTGTGGGCACGTTTAGTTGGTCTTCACTGCATTCACAGTCTTATGTATATTTAAAGTAGGAATTTCTTAAGAATATTGATGAAGTAAAATCTTCCAGAGAGAAATCTTTGTATAATATTTAAAGACATCTCTGTTTACAAATGGTTATCCTTGACCTTTATCAAGAGATAAACAGTGATAGCCAGCCAAGGGACCAGAAAAGTGTGACAAGAGTGTCGTTTACTCAAAAATAATGATGTAATAGACATTTTCTGATCATTTGTGTGCCTGTCTTACCTATGACAAGGGCTGCTGCTGTAGATTCAATTCGTTTACAAATACCATATCAATAGTCATGTAAATTATAGTGATAAAAAGCTTCTTATTTTAGAAAATGCAATAAATATGAATATAAACAATGTATTTGTTCAATTTACATAACTGTATATCTGATGTTTATTGAAGAACAAATGAATCTTATGACCAATATTAATAGATCAAATTTCATTGTTAATAAACTCTCAAAATTGAAATTACCATTGTAGAAATGTTACAACAATATATTTTGCAAATTCTCAATCATCATTTCCCTTTTTTTGGTTTCACTCAGTGTTGGTACTGTTTCACATATGCATTCACATGTGGTAGAATTATTGCTGGTTCTTCCATCTGAGGTGATAGGTGCTTAAATTAGAAAATAGAGCGAAGACATAACGAATATTTCGATATAAATAATTACACATGTCCAAAACTACGAAAACTACGAAAATTAAAATAAACTACGAAAGTTACTGGTAGCATGTCAATTTATAGTAAAAACCGCAACGGAAATTCGCCCCCCCCCCCACACCTCATAAATGTTTTATATACACATGACACAAAACTATGCAATATTGACTATATATCTGAAATAGGATGAGTCTAATGACCCTAATGATTTGCAAACAATAAACTCTAAGCAATTGAACACTTTATCCCATGTCGTAAATATGCGAGATAGCATATGTTTCATATACCATTTACTGAAATTTTTAAATAATCTTATATGTTTATGTACGGATTCAAAGATCACTAATGAGACATTTTCTAGATTCATTAATGTCTGATCCGTATCGGAAATTGCATCGCACTTTTAATGTCTTTTAACATCAAAGTAATCATATTACCAATACTAGTTGTTTCAACATTGTTGTCGGTTGGTGTAGATGTAATGTGCGTGGTACCCAACGAAGTGATTGCTTCTGTTGAAGTCTGAGTCGTAACTACTAAGAAAGAAAACACGAACATTAAGTTCTGCAAAGTTATGTTTTTCAGAAATATTCTCGTACGCAATTACCTTTTTATTATATTCCATATATATTCCTTACGTCCTTATCGCACCCCGGACAAAATTGTCGAATTTCATTGGGTAAAAATGTGTCACGTGGTGACCTCCTATGAGATTATAGGGGGTCAGTAAAATTTCTGAGGGGGCTATATAGCCGCCGTCTAACCTTTTCGTTACTGCCAACTATCTAAAAAATCAGCTTATCCACAGTTGTTCAATAAACATTTTTGAGTTACCTCCCTTCCCTCGGTGTGCGTGACGTCATATAGATTGAAAGCGTCTCGGTGATCTAGTTTGTTAACTAGTACGGCTCGGTTTTGGGCAGACGACACGTTTGGAAATTGACGAGAAAAGGAGGAATATTTCTGCATTTGTTCATTCATAACAAGGTATTATAAAGGTCCTCCGTGCGATAAATTCGATATAACGCTTGTTACTGACCTACCACGGAAAAATACAGGGTCAGTAAAAGCCATAGGGGCGAGGCCGAAGCCAAGCCGAACCAGTCAACAAACTAAATCACCGAGACCGCTTCAATTTAAATGACATCACTCACACTGGGGAGGTAACTCGAAAAATGTTCATATATATATATATATATATATATATATATATATATATATATATATATATATATATATATATATATATATATATATATATATATATATATATACCTGCCAAAGCAAATAGGAGCTTCTGAGCATTTGTGTTTTGGTCTTTATGATATTCAACAAAATGATGTGATCAAAACTATAAGACATTAGTGTTGAAGATGATTATTTATTTTTGGAATTCATTATCACTCTTCTTAGTTGGAGAATAATTTTAGGTTTATTTTTCAGTAAAGCACGACTTTTCCGTTTTAGATATGTTTCTCTGAATATCTGTTTCATAAATTCATTAACCTCTTAACAGTTGAGCTAGGATGTACAATTATGACATTTCATTACACAAAAATAAGTATTATCCTAGATAAAAATATTTCAAATGAAATTGATACGTAACAAAGGCAATTTCCCATTCATTAGCAAAAATACCCTTTACATATATTATTACCTATTTTCTTAGAACACAAAAATGCTATCTCAAAAGCACATATAACATCAATGAATGTTAACGGACGTGCATTAGTCTGTAATTGGACGCATCGACCATTCCCAGAAAATTTTCCTGTCGCCCATGGTAAGTATGACGCTTCTTCTCCATCCATGTATGTGAATGTAATATAATCAGCTGTGCGAACTCCAATCCAGTGAGGTCTACAATAAATATATTCCCATGTATGTTCCAACTATGAAAATCAATGTAAGCGACGTTAAGAACAGTTATTAACATACATGTAAATGAAGTGAGAATGCCATCTATAAGTATAATATTGATCTATACTATGATAGTCTCTGTTCAGTTCATACTTATGATAACCCTAAATGGGCTATTAATGTCAATGGATGCACTTAACACACCGATAACATAAGGTATCTAACCAGTTCCGTTTGCCAGCCAATGAATGTGTTAATGTTATGGGAAGGTGAACCCGTAATGATTGGATTTATCCATCATCTTTACATAACCACACCAATTGATTGATTATTGGTATATCAGATGACCGTCCTAAGTCGGTATCGTGACTGAACTATAATATAATGATTTATATCTATAGTTATTTATAATTATTTATGTGGAAATACAACAAGCCCAAGATTGATAACTGCTCATTTGATGGTCCTCTACCATTTGTCAATCAACAGTAAGATTTTCATTACGGTCGCACAAAATTTATAATTAGTTATGTGTTGTTCATATCATTACATTATATACTGTATAATGCCGTGGTGAGTCAGTAACTATTCTTTCTTCCTTTATTTGATCGACAAGAAGAAGGCATCGTTATCATGGATCAAGGAAATACAACGAGATTTATAACTGCTCATTTGATGGTCCTCTACCATTTGTCAATCAACAGTTAGATTTTCATTACGATCGCACAAAATTGTAGACACTTTCATTCAAAAACCTACATGAATTGTAAGAATATACGAGGGCCTTTCATTTCACTGATGCTGGCACTCCAGAGTATTGGCTCCAGAGTATCATTGATTTTACATATACTGAAGATAACTCAAATCACCCCCTTTTTCAAATTTGCTAATAAAGACATTGACGCGTTAATTCAAATTAACGTTTGACCAGAAATTCGTCCAAAGTAAAATCCCCCATTCTTCAAACACGAGGAATCGGTTTGCATTTCCTAAATCTACATTCCAATTCAATGCACACAAATCTTTACTAAATAAAGAATATATATACCTTTTAATTTTGTGCACCATATGCGCATTTCGACAAGTTATGTCTCTTCAGTGATGCTCGTGGCCGAATGATTGGGCTTCTTTAAATATATTAAAATATGAAAAGCAGTGTTGAAGCCAAAATGACCGAAAAAGAATCTACCTAAGGACAGCTATGCACGAGGGAGATACTCCTTAGTTTTAAAGTGATTTACTAAATAAGCAGTTTTGCAACACGTTGATTTTCCTACCCTTTCCCGTAGCACACCCTGCAACTGCTTTACTTTCGAGTTCATATAGGTACCATGTGGCAATCTCCTATTGGGTGATATCATCATTGTTCATAATCAGAGACTGAAAGATTTATTGCGTAAAGACCCCAAATTCAGGAAATTTGTCCTATTTACTTGGTGCCAGAATTCTGACATAATGTTGGAAGCATGTGACAAGTATGCAAGACGGGTGGGCAAAGAAAGTGGATGTCGAACTTGAAACTCTTTCTGTGGGAATTAAGTTGATAGGGGTATTCGAAAACGTAGAATACAATAATTTTTTCAACACATTTTCAACACCAGATATGAGTCAATTTTCTGAGATAGAACGTAATCATCTCCATGATATATTTCTATTCGCTCCTTACGACAAAGCATCAAACAGCTTCATATTTATCTGCAAGCCATACTACTTCAGTAGTCTAATAAAAATCCCTGTACTTCCGTCCTTTCCTGATAATCCCACTTACACTTTCAACAATTACTAATACTCGGGAACTTTAGAAAAACCTAAATCCGTTCTCATGTCAGTCCGATTCAGAGTTTGGATTTGATATATATTTATTGAATTCCAAATCTACACAAAAATCCATATAAACAAATGTCGGTTCGTCCAGGCGCTCAAACATGCCTTTATTCATTTTACTCAAATACTGACAAATATAAAGCAAGGTTTTCCGACTTACTTCACAACAATTCTTTACAATTGAAAATTTTGGAATTTATCTATCTTCCTCTATGTGGGATAAGATACATGTCAGGGGAGAGTGCTTTATTTTGGGGGTTTTAACAGTTATCATTCAGGTTTGTCATGTGCAAATTTAGTGACCCGAGGATAAGAATTAGTACCCATACTCAGTTCTTTTTTTATTTACCCTTCGTAATCTAAACAAAAAACCTTTCAATTTCATTAATTTCTCTTCGTATAATGAGAAAAAAAGAAACCTGTACTTAAAATATACATGTCTTCTATGATATTATTACACTCTTTCTTAAGTGATCTAGTCCAACAATAATTATGATATAATGAACCTCTTTTCCTTTTAGGCCTTTGAAGAAGGGGCTGTACTTGTGATACAAATATATATTGCTGTATTAGTTAAAGATGATTTTTCTGCAAAATTGGAGGCCAATGTTTTTAAAACCAATGTTATCTTAATCAAGAACACACAGAACGGTGGAAATAAAGCCATTTTGATTCACCAGTCGGACAAATGGACACGCAGAGCAAATAAGAATGAACACATAAAAATAACATTATTATTTCAGTCTAATAAAGTTGTTGTACAGCTGATTATAGTGATAATTGTCAATTACGTAGTGTACTTACCTGTATTACGGACCACCTTCCTACTTAAGCAGTACAATCAAAGAACGAACGTTTAGATAATTCTCATGTAGAGAACAAAGCAGTTCACTATAGTCGAGAGATCAAACGATATATTTTCACACTGTCATTTCAAAAATAGACTGTGACATTAATATGAGCCAACCGTGTTCTGCCCGACTAAAAGTGAGGCAAGTTCCTTGATCTGTATTATATCCAACAACCAACGAGTGGGGCGAGATACAAGATCCTGCTTTAGTACCAATCGCCCTGTTAATCAGTTCGCAATACAGGATTTCTTCTTCCAATATGAAGTGTACTCAAAAGTTGAGTGTTATACCTCATGATTTGTTGTATTTATATTAATATCACGGTCATATTGTCGATGTTCATGCTGTTTATTTTAAACCTTTGATAGATGTTTAGATAAGTCGACAAACATGTAAATAAAGTCGAAAAGTTTACGATTTTTTTTAATTAATGCATGAGAGAGAGAGAGATGATAATGAATGATAATGATTATAAAACAAAACTCAGAAGATTTCACAATACAATACACCCCATTCACATGTCCAATCAGTAATCCAGTATGGACCATACATGCACAATCTATATAATGAATCTGAACATAGAGCAAAATATATCTAAAATATTGATTAAATATGTTAAATATACTATGATGAAAAACATTGAGTTAATTGAAAATATGTATGATATAAGTTTGTGAAGAATTAATCAATCAAATATATTACTCATTGATAAGATTATAATAATTTTACGAAAGCATGAGGGAAGTATCGATGAATGCTAATGCGTCACTATCCGGAATTTTTGCTTTTGCTAACATCCCTCCGTAGGTCTCACAGATTCCTTGAGCTGTATCAAAATCTGCAGGTGTGGTATCGCGCCAATAACAGACGCTGAGTTTGCTATAAAATTGACCGTTATTTGGACATTCCACACTCCCAGTAGGTTGTATCAAAGATAGCATAAATATCAAGAATAACGTCATCTTTTCTGAAATGAATAAATAAATAAATAAATAAAAACAAGGAAATTTATTGACGCAAACATAAATATTTCGGGCCCTAACCAATGCGTGAATGGACTAATATTTCCACTATCATTATTATTATTCTATCTATTAATATAGATTAATATTCAATTATTCTATCTTGAATGTAAAGATGATGGATAAATCTAAACCACAAGTCCAAAAATCATGAAACCAAAGGACATACAAAATCTGTGAAAATGAAAAACAAATGGAAAATAACAAAATATGTCTACTTGAAGAGCATATGTGAACCCCTGTGATGGAGTGAGATCAGGTGCCCGGGAGAGTGAGCATCTCCTGCTTGCTAGCAACACCCGTCACATATACCCAGTAGAAAGAGTCAAATCGTGTAAATTCCATATGTATTTATATATGGAGAAGTCGAAGTAGGTAACCTTCTAGTATAGAAGGTGTCAAATCTGTGTAAAATGATCGAAATCGGTCTCAGTCCAGAATATCATTTAAAAGTCTGGATAACGAGATATCATATGGAGTAATAAGAGTCTCGTAACGACCGTAGAACTTCCTCAGTGACGTTGCTAGTCTAGCACATATATAACCCTGGTTGAGCAGCTTAACTGAAAGTCGCCTAGCCCTCAGAACAAAGTCATTGTAATTTGAACATGCTCTGGAATAACGTATTAACTGAGATATGAATACGCCGTATGCGGGCGATGATGGAATGTTGCTACTTATGAAAGGAAAGTTTGTGATAGCGAAATTGAAATCGTCACGTTTGTCATAGTGCGAGGTGTTCAATTGACCATTAATGTCGAAAGACAACATAATATCTAAATACGAAGTAAAATAACTACTTTCTGTGGTTTCTTTGACCTCCAGTTCACTTGGATAGATGATGCTAAGGTAATCCGCGAATGAAGGATTATTAATTGAAAGCAAGTCATCTATATATCTGTTAGTAAACTTGAAGCCAAGAGCCAATTGTTTTTTTTTTCCCTTGCTTTCGGAATGAATTCAGCTTCGTATGAGTAAAGGAATACGTCAGCCAGAAGCGGAGCACAGTTAGTGCCCATTGGAATGCCGACAATTTGTTGAAAAACCTTACCTCCAAAAAAAATTACCACAAAAATTTATCGATAAGAAAGTTCAACATTCGTATTACTTTCGTATTATACATGAACGTCACACCTATTCCCTTTGCAATGTGGAGCTGGTAAAAAAGTTCCAAGCGGAGGGTTTGACTTAAGTGTTATTATACTCCTTTTCCTGATGTTACGTGGCTGTAACACTTTCTACACATTGTTTCTTCACATTCATGTATATATACAGTGCTGAATTATATGTTTCGTCTGTATGTAAGGGCATTCACGGCGGGTGTGGCAAGCCAAACAGGAGACGCTCACTCCTCCCGGGCACCTGGTCTCACCTCTGAATTTCAGGGATCCGTGAATGCCCACTGTGGTACATTTTTGTTAGTGCCATAGTCATGTGACACCAGTTACTTTTGCATAATACTTGAAAGAATTATGCCCCTTGAATCTGAAAAAAGAATCCTCAGATATCGTCAAGAAACTACTTTAAAGCTAAGCCAATACTAGGTACGTGGCTTTTATTACTTAGTGTGTACTTGGGCGACATGCAGAATTGTTTTGAAAAATGGTAAAAAAAATCATTGCTCACAAAAACGATATCCCTTGCCATTTGTTAAACCCTAAATCCATAACCTTGTCCTTGAATATGACCTTGATGGCTTCAGCTTGACCGAACGCTCTTATTATAATTAGTCATTACTGCAAGTTGATTGAAGTAATGATGTTTAATAATACATTATGGCCAATAATGTGAAAGCGTGATTAAACACATAGATAGATGGACAGCGGATAAATTGATCTCAATGTTGTTTTTTTTCACAGGCGACAATAATTAAAAAAAAAAATAAAAATAAAAAAAAGTAAAAATCTGAGCTCTGAAAAAGTGTAGTGTATATGCAAATATATGAAAACTAGATTTGAGACCAGTTTTCCAGGAAGAGTAAGTATCTCTTGCCTAATTGTGCTATTGATTCACAAATATTTTAGCTGGTAGAGAATTCATCGCACATTATGTTTGTCTAGTTATTACACATATACAAATTGACAGTAAAAGGTAAAGCTAATGTGTTCTGCCATTTCATGTCAAGCACTTAACACTTGGCTTGAAAGAACAAAGAGGAGTTACTGGCTCAGTTATGTGGCAGAAGTCACCATGGATCTATACAATACATAAATATAAATAATATACTAGCACATATAACACATTACAAAATATTTGATTGTAGTGCAATTACGATACCGACTTAGGACGGTCATTTAATTTAATTTAAAATAAACATTACATAATGATGAAAATTTCTATGTGTTAGCCAGGGCATATTAAGTATAAGTATATTGATGTTTTGTCCAAAGCCGGCATGGCCTAGTGGTATCGGGCTCGCTCCTGATCGGGAGGCCGGGGTTCGAGTCCCGCTCTGGTCATGCCGGTGTCCTGTCTTTCGAATAAGACAGTAAAAAGCGAGGCTCCCTGTCGTGGTATGCATAGCACTTTAAAGATCCTTCACTGCTTCGGTTAGTTGCAAAGGTCAAAATTTGTATGCCCTGCATCAGGCAGATGCCGTCACCATTTACGTGAAATATTCGTGGTGTGACGTTAAACAAACATCAATCAATTCTGTAATTTAAAATTCTTTTTGGTAACTGAATATAAATAGAAATGATATACAGATCAATTTTTGTTGGGCTCAAATACAATTTCAAAGTTATATTGAAAGCAAATTTGTAATTAATCCAGATATTGAAAATCACACAATATTTGGATAATTTTGTCAAGTACAAGTAAATGGTTTTTATGATTACGGTACAAATGAAATCGAACTGTACAAGTAATAAATACAATAGAACTACTATTATTGTTATAGCAAATTAATAAACCTCTGCTACTGTAATCTAAGTACAAAAATTATATCTCTTTGTTTTGGTTTCACATTTAATTTCAAAATATGACTTTTGGAAAATTAAAATTTATTTGAATAATTGTACGCCAAAATTTTTTTTTTTTGGTATCAAATAAATCATGTTAAGAAGATTTAATTATTATTAATAATTATCAATATTATCGACTGAATCTAAAAGCGCCGCAATGGTGATGCCATAATTTGCTGTTGATATAATACAAAAGTAAATAATATTTTTACTTTTGATAATATTTGATTTCAATTTAAATGTAACTTTAGCATAAAAACACCTCTATAAACATGCATAATCATTCCGTAGAAAAAAGTATACCATGGTGACAATCCCGCAAAAACTCAGTGCCGGTTTCTATACGGATCGAAGCCGGTGTGGCCTAGTGGATAAGGTGCTCGGCTCGTGATCGAGAGGTCGCGGGTTCGACTCCCGCCCGGGGCACACCGGTGTTCTGTCTTTCGGATGAGACAGTAAAAACCGAGGTCCCGTGTCACGGTAGGCATGGCACGTAAAAGATCCCTCACTGCTTCGGGTGGGTCCGTTGCAAAGGTCCAAATTTGTATGCAATGCATCAGGCAGATGCCGTCACCATATACGTGAAATATTCGTGGAGTGACGTAAAACAATAATCAAACAAACAAACAAATCTATATGGATCGCCTCCTTGCGTATCACTAGAGTCTTACTTGCAGACATATGCAGGAAAGGGAAGAAAACAGTCAACCTTTTCCATTTTATAGAAAAAAGAGTTATTTCTTTTGTTAAGAAAAACAAATAGTCAAAGTTTTGGATAAAATGATGTGTAAAATACTGAAATTATAATTAATATTATCATTCTTTTTCATTAGTATGTTCATCGATATTTGTCAGGGAGGGAGATAGTGCCAGTAGTCACTCCACGTACAAACAAAGGAATATAACCTTCATTACATTTGATATGGAATCCAGAAAACTTTGTTAATCATAACAAAATGAATTTCTGTAATAGAAAATGTCCGTTTCTAATCAGAGGATGGTGTGATTTATTGACAGAATAATTTAGTAAGAAATGATAAAAGGATGATGTCAAACAAGCAAAACACTCTCGTTTCTTAATTTCTAGAGAGCAATCATTTATAGAGTGCACATATTAATACGTCCAGTGACATGACGGGTGTATTAAATCAATACTTTAATTTCAATACTTTACCACCATTCTATTGCAAAATATGTTGAAATTGATAAGTGTTCTATACTTTTCAGTCAGAGGACAGGACATACTATAAATACCTCAGTTGTATACTGTAGAAATGGGTTCAAGTTATATCTGTGGTCTTTACATTTTCCTGAAAATCATTTTAAGAGATGAAGCCTCTAGAGTTAGTTATGCAACAGCCAGTGGTGATGAAGAATTCAAGGTAAAGGGAAAATGTCATAGCGAATGAATTCAAAGGAAGGTCAATATGAATTTGTTTATTGGATTTCCAAAATTTTCTTTTGTTATTTTGATAGCACATAATAAAAGAAAATTTTATTCTCATGTGATTTTAATTGGTATAAAAATGTCGAGTCTACCAACAACTAACACTTGAGGTCGATATAATTATCTTGGTGTTTTAGAAAAGCCTTTACTGTTTAAAAAGGTACAAGTTCTGCCCTCTTTAAATATGTATTGCAATGCTCAATACGCCCAGGAAAACGTCAACAGTTTTAGGCTACGTATGCAGAATGCAAAAATATCAACAAATCTGAAGATGCAGAGCTTTAATTCCATGTTGTGTAAAAACTCATTTTCGACTATTCTTGAAAAAGAGAAAACAGAAGACATCTGACCAAGCTGTGTGACAGAAATCATCAAGGACACAAAAGGATTATTACTTTCTTTGATGCTTATCTCAATGGACATTGTTACTAATAACGATAATGATAAAAAGAAAAGGGAAAATATGAACGGAATAAAACAAAATTGTGATTTAGAACAATAAACTAATGCACAAAAGCAAACGCGCTAAATGTTATACGTGTATACGCTATGACGTATTTCTTTGTTAATTGTAATATTTCATATATCGATTATGAAATATGATGGATATTACATAGCTTAAGCCACCAATACCAATAAAATTCACTAGAAGAAGATCAGGAGACCGAGTTAATTGTTCTTTGTTACACACACACACACACACACACACACACACACACACACACACACACACACACACACACACACACACACACCACACATATATATATATATATTTATATATATATATATATATATATATATATATATATATATATATATATATATATATATATATATATATATATATATATATATATATATATATATATATATATATATATATATATATATATATATATATATATATATATATATTTGGAGCCTTGTCCATTATGTTATAAGAAAATAAATGGAAATACAGTCATTTTATTACTGTTCTTAAAAGCTTTGAAGTTGAATTAACATAATTTGTTTCGATTAGCTCTGTGTGGAACTAAGTATAACTAATAATATACATGTATATTGATTGAGGAATGCTAGAGGATACTTACACTTGTTAATATCATTGTATGGAAATAAATAATGGAGCAGGACCTTTTTCATCAAAATACGTATTTGTGTGGTTTACGAGCGTTATGCAGAGGTGTTTCGTGCTTGTTAAAATATAAGTCAAATCAACATTTAATCCTTTAATACGAGATAAAATGACACAATATAGGTTGAATATATTTATTACACAATTACACAATATTTTGACGGGTCAACACTTTACATCACATGGTTTGGAAGTTAACGACCACAGATAACGATACTAGGAGACCGGAAAACTGACCGCCAAGTATACAACTTATGGGCAGGCCAGGTGTCCCTCCGGTACACGAAGGTTACGAAACACCGATCATGCAGAATGAAAAGGTGAGATCACAAGACCCAACCTTAATTGCCCGATATCTACTCCCTCCCCGTCTGTAACAGACGGATGATGCCAGCCACTCCCAATCTGCACGGACTGAGGAGTTTGTCCTCTCTGGCACACAGAGGACGACATGGCAACAATGTATTATATCCAGCCTTTTATTGGCACCGTGCTGGACCTCCTACTGCACGGCAGGTAGGTCCCTATTAATAAACTGGGCTGGATGGGCCTATAGATCTATGTCGGTCTCCCAGAATCACGCCGGATGTTGTGACAAAGAATGAAATAGCACTCATTAGTAATGCTATATCATTTAAAAAAAAGTATAGTTACTAAAAGTTATTTAGTGAAATTTGAATTTGATACATGATTAATTAAACATTATGAGGGATTCAATATTTTACAAATACGATAACAGAGTTATAATGTCCTTTAGTAAGTCCGCTGAATATGATGAATCTGATACACAAAGATAAGTCTAACGCATGTATTGTTCGAGTACATGAGCGAGTCTCTACCCGCTCACCCATCATTTATGGAATAGGATGTATCGTTTGATTCGAAGTAAGAAAACATTCTAATCCACTTTTGATTGTTTGGAGGAAAATCGAGTTCCCCGCATCTGATAGATGTGTGCCGTCGTGACGGTATAAGTGGAACTGTCTTCCGACTACTTTTGGATGACGTAGCAATCTTCCTTGCAAATTTATAATTAATATTTTGACCTTTGAATTAATTTGTTTCCTGGATTTTTCTACCATTGCTGGCTTTCTTGCGCTATGCCAATAGCATCTGGGTAGCATCGTTGACCACACAAGAGTTAAATAATGTAACAGCACGTGAAGACGGTTTAAGCTACTTTCAATGTCATTTAGTAGATCAAGTGATTTCTTTGATGTTAAATCGTTTGATCCTAGGTGGATCATTAGAACGTTGGGAGGCGGGCGTGTGCGAAGTAGAGAGTTAATTTTTTTATCAAATTCTGCCCATATCATACCCGTATAACTAAACCAGGAAATGCTTGCGCCAAGATGTTGGAGACCGAGGTATAGACCGCCTGGCTGTGACCGAGCATGAATACTAGCCCAACGGATAATCGAATACCCAAATATCCAGATGATCTGCTGACCTAAAATAAACTTGTGAAATGTAAGAGCATAATGACATATATATCGTTGATATCTATCTAGTACATACATACACAAACTCAACTGACAAACCTAAACTGAACTGAATTAAAATTCATTAAGAGGAATACGAATGTACGAGGAAAAGGCATTAGAAGACCATATGCCCCATGCCTTAATTGTTTCATATGAGAAACCTCTTCTCGAAGTTTCGGTTGCCGCGCTTATCCGGAAACTGAGATTTATAGCAGTCGACACTAAGGTTACAAAGGGTTATTGCTTTCTGCAGCATAGATCTAAATTGATACATAGTCAGGGGTTTGCCGTCAAAATGGATGAATAATTGTTTGTTCTGTGAGTGTGTCCGAATGCTTAGATAATGACACATTGTGAAATATGAGCAGGAGGGCGAAAGGCGAGACGCTTTAATTAGCAATGTTACCGACTTCCCGTGTTGGTCGGTTTTTGATCTTCTGATACGTATTCTTAGCGATTTAGAAACATTATTTACTTGAATAGCTGATAGTTGTATCGGTCAATCAGAATTCGAATTAGCGCAAGGGGCTGAAAATTCGCTTACTCTTAAAAATGCCAAAGAAAATGCTGTTGTGAAAAGCGACGCTTCGTATTGCAGACGAGCAAGTAACATGGAGCGTTGAAATTAATTTATCAAGCAGTGGTAGGGTGATTGGCGATCTGACATCGCGTGTTCTCCCCCATCTTTTGATACCTTGAAGTACTTTCGCAACAATGAACACTTTTGTGTTATCTGGCAATCCGCGTAATTTATGGAAGTAGCTTAATGCACTCAAATAGGTTGTAATCGTGGACACGGAGAGTTTTCTTATTGAAAGATATGCTAAGAAATGCTCCACGCTGATGGGCCATGTAATTTTGAGCTTGTACTTGTACTGATCTAGAAATGTATTGAAAAGGGAAAGAGCAGCTTGATATGTATGCCAAGTTTTTTAAACCATTGAGTTTTGCAGGAGGTATGATGCTCTTGCGGTTAAAAAGTCCATAATTCCTAAGGGATGGATGTGGGGTGTTGATCTGCAGCCGGTGCTAATTGGCGAAATCTCTGCCACTGACAACAAGAAATAGAATCAGCTATATCATTATGGATAACCGGGATATGTTCTGCGCGGATCATAATGTTTTGAATCAATGTACAAATCACAAGGCGCCGAAGTAGGTGCATAACCTGTTTATCCTTAGAAGATTTTTTTGTTTAATATTTGAACAACTGCGTCATTGTCGATGTGAAACAATACTTTTTTGGTTGGCTAAATATTTGCCCCAGATCCTTAATGCGGTAACGACTGGAAAAAGCTCGAGAAAGGTTATGTTATTTAACAAACCAGATTCAAACCAGGCTGAGGGCCATTTTCCATGAGCCAAATGACCTTGGAAATAAATCCCAAAACCTTTCCCGTTCCCATCTGCGCTGTCGATAAAAAAAAAATCGATTTTGTCGCAGCTTACCCAGAAACGATTCGGCATTACTGTAACCCCGTGATAGTGTGGGAAAAACTCAAGCCACGCTTTAATATCCTCCTTCATTGACGCCGAAACCCGTATTCTATGATTTGGTTTGTTCGCATTTGTCGAAGCATCGATTAACCTTCGCATAAAGACCCTGCCCGGGGCTACTATTTGGCATGCAAAATTGAGAGATCCAAGCAAGGATTGTAATTCTCTTAGTGTAACCTTAACCTAGGATAAAGTCAATGAAACCTTTTCTTTTAATTCTGATAGTTTTTCTGGCGGTAGTTTCATTGTCATATCATTGGTGTTAAATTCAACTCCAAGGAATGTAAGTTTTGTCGTTGGACCTTCGGTTTTGTTCATACGCTATCGGCACTCCTAACAATTGACAAACTTGCTCGAATGTTTGCATTAATGTCTGACATTGGACCGAATTGGGATGTCCGCTGAATAGGTAATCATCGAGATAGTGGATGATAGTTGACAAGCGAGATGGATTTCTCTTTTCTACCAACCAATGAATAAATGTTGAAAATTTTTCAAAAAGAGAACAGCTAATTGAGGCACCGAATGGTAAACATTTGTCAAAATAATAACGACCTTCGAACGAAAATCCTAACAGTTCGAAATCCTCCGGTCTCACAGGCAAAAATCGGAATGCAGATTTAATATCTGCTTTCCCCAGCAGCGTCCCGGGGCCCAGGCTCTGAATCATTGCAACTGCTTCATCGATGCTAGTGTAATGTACTGTGCAATACTTTTCAGGTATAAAGTAGTTCACCAATGAGTTTTCAGGGTACGACAGGTGATGGATTAGCCTGAATTCCTCTCCCTTTTTTGGTACTAGGCCCAAAGGGACACCCGGAGTGTGGGTATTGGTAATTCATCAAATGGACCGGCTACTCTACCTGCCCTTACTTCTTTCTGGATTTTTTGGCGCGTAATTTCTGGTGACCTATAGATACTCTTTAGATTTTTTGAGAAAAATCGAATGCGTGGGCCGCAATACTGTAAGGAAACCCCGAATTTGAATCCGTTCAAGAGTAAATCAGCAATGTGACTCTCAGTGTATTCCGAAAGTAATGCCGATACATTTTTTATTATTATAGGGGAAAACCCGATTTTAAAGCCGTAGTCCTGATGTATTGCATTACGGTTTGGTGTTATTGCATTTGAATTCTGGATGCTTTGATCCGCACTTGCTACATTTCTGCGGGAATGTGCATCTAGGAAATGTATATTTTCCGCGATTGAAACCCCAGCAAGTTCTGCTGTTAGACTCGAACCCTTTTGCATGAAATACTTCCCTTGAATTTGATGAGGAATTTGATTTAGCTTCGCCTCGTAAGCTAGTCAGGCAAAGCAACCAGAGCTCCGTATCCAATATTTCCGCAAGATGTATGGGGATAGTTAGCTCTGTTAAGACGAAATTGTTCGTCATATTTTACCCATGCGGATGGGGAAGGTGCCCTCCTTGCGGCAAGTCCTATGTCGCGCATATATTTGCGTGCTGGGTGTTTCTCAAGAAAAATGCCCATATAAACCATAAAGGCAGAGGTCCACGTGTGGATGTTGTACAGTGGCTTAGTAAGGTTTTGTTTTTGTATGGTGAGTTTCCCATCCTTCATGATGACCTGCCCACTAAACTCCCCTTCAAAATAGAAGTCGCGCGCTGAATTTAGGAGAAATGAAAGATCCACAAATCACCCATCCCAAATCTGCTCCCTAAGCTTTACTGGAACATAATCACCCACTTTATCGAATATGCTAGGTAGCATCGGAGGGTTAGTGTCCACGTGGTTTGACTGTAATTCATGGTTTGATTGTACATGCAATAACGGGAAGAAAGAATTATTACCTTCGTGAACTGGGGGCGCCACTGGCTTGGTTACAAAGTCAGTTGGTAGAGGTTATCCGGATGATGGCATCTTGGAGTTTGAAGAAGGGTTACACACATTTGGCGTTCCAGGGGTGTGGTTGGAGGCGGCCATAGTGTCCAGTGTATGCAGGGGATAGTCCAAGGGAGGGGAATTCGATGCAGATTGCGTTGCGGCTGCCTGTGTGGGCAGATTAGCCGGTCCCGAAGTCCTTGATTTCAGAGACCGACGGTGAGTTTTTGGTTCTTAGGCTGTGTCTGAAAATTTGGCCGGGTGGCATTTTTTCCTGGAACCTGTAGCGCGAGCAGGAGTTCCTTGGCGTGGTTTTCCTATGGCAAACACTAACGATTTTTGTTGTTGGTGTTTTAGCTGTATAGTACTTGTTACAGAAAAATGTCGAAATTAAATGTCCGAGTTAAGAGGCAAAAGTTGGCGCTCGCTCAAAATTATTGTCAGGAATAAAGCAGTAGACGCTATGACGTCACATATCATTGTTTCACAAAACACTAATCAAATAACAGTGTATACACCACGGCATTTATGTTACTTAAATGGACGACGGGAGGTAAGTCTCATTATTTTACTCGCATTAACGTTAATAGACGTTAATAACAGGTGCTGCTAACATGAAGCGAAGTTTTCTCTCCCCAGTCACCTGATCTCTCTCCGTCTTGGGTGTTCTCATATGCTCCCTCTATAGATGTTTCTAAATTGGTTTTATCCATTAACTTATTTAGATATATCAGAGTTCCATGCTTGTATACTGAATGTATTATTGTAACATACATGTATTTCGTATGTATATTGCATTTAGTTGTCTTATTTTAAGCATTACATGATTAATATACAAGTTAGCCAGATTAGAACGTCGTAGTGTTAGTCCTGGTAACTTGTAATAGATTCAAATATTTTATTTGAAAGTGTTGTATTCAATTTGGACACAGCTATCTTGTCTCTGTAAAATATTGTGAGTACAATTTTACAACCAATACATGTATGACTCCTTCGTGTAGTTTATTTGTCGACTCTGAATAGAAAATGGGTATGTAAATAAGAAGGATGAATTGTCAATACAAACCAAGCACTGTTTATTATTTTCTATATCTCATACCAGTTTTCACAAATAAAAAACATTGAAACAATTGTGGATTAATTCTATAATGCGACATTAAAAGTATGCTCAAAGTGTATCGTTTTACGTCAATATTCCGCTTTTTATATAGTCGATAAAATCAGGAACCGTCATCTGACATGGCATATCTGTCTTATTATACCGTTGATGTTATAAGGATGTGTCACATTATTAATAGCAATGGTGACTATTTACTGATTGTAATGGTGACTATTTTCTGATTGTAATGGTGACTATTTACTGATTCTAATCGTGACTATTTACTGATTGTAATCATGACAATTTCCTATTGTAATCGTGACTATTTACTGATTGTGAGTTTACCGTTACCCTTTAATGTAACTCTGCGCTATACTTACAAGCATAATCGTATGGCATTACGACGGGTGTGACCAGTCAAAAGGGGATACTTACTTCTGGAACTTCAACGAGTCTTTGAAGGCTTATATCTCTAGTTTGTCTTCTTAAATGGATGCTCCTTATTGAATACTCGGTATCTTGTCGTTTTACTTACTATTCATAACAAGAAAATTTACTAAATATTTACTACCTTTAATGTAAAGATGATGGATAAATCCAAAGCACAAGTCCAAAAATCATAAAACCAGAGGACATACAAAATCAGTGAAAATGAAAAACAAATGGAAAATAACAAAATATGTCTACTTGAAGAGCATATGTAAACCCCTGTGATGGAGTGAGATCAGCCCATAAAATAGGCTTTATCAAAGGTATAAGTGGTCAGTAGGGTATATTTACTCCTTTGTAGCAACCGATTCAGTCATTAATTCTACAAGGGTTCCCTAATTACTCTTTCCCCGAGTTTGAATCGGAATTTCTTTCATTCCATGTTTGGTGTCATATCAATTTATAGTTTCTAATTATTCTGGTTATGGTTATCAATTTGTAATATCTAATTATTATTGTTATGATTATCCATTTATAATATCTAATTACTATAGTTATGGTTATCCATTTATAATATCTAATTACTATAGTTATGGTTATCCATTTATAATATCTAATTACTATAGTTATGGGTATCCATTTATAATATCTAATTACTATAATTATGGTTATCCATTTATAATATCTAATTACTATAATTATGGGTATCCATTTATAATATCTAATTACTATAATTATGGTTATCCATCTATAATATCTAATTATTACAGTTATGGTTATCCATTTATAATATCTAATTACTATAGTTATGGTTATCCATTTATAATATCTAATTACTATAGTTATGGTTATCCATTTATAATATCTAATTACTATAGTTATGGTTATCCATTTATAATATCTAATTACTATAATTATGGTTATTCATTTATAATATCTAATTACTATAATTATGGGTATCCATTTATAATATCTAATTACTATAGTTATGGTTATCCATTTATAATATCTAATTACTATAATTATGGTTATCCATTTATAATATCTAATTACTATAGTTATGTGATCCATTTATAATATCTAATTACTATAATTATGGTTATCCATTTATAATATCTAATTACTATAGTTAGGAAATGGTAATCATAAGGTGATATTCATATCATATGCTTTGAAACTAATTTTCAACAAATATACAATAATAATACCTTTTTATATTATGGAATTTTAAAACGTTTCATTTCACGCTGATAAGTATTTTGCCGCTTTTATTCATTCATATTGTTGATGGTTTAGACATCAATGGGGCACTGTAATAACATCCTTTGTGTAAAGAAAATGAAGGAGTGACAAAGTTATTACAGTTAATAGTAAATAGAAAAACAATGACTAATTAAAAATGTGAAAGTTTGGAACAGGTGCAATAAAGGAGAAAGTATTAAACATCATAAGATTTAACCTCCATTTTTACAAATTACAGCTTTACCGCTATCAATAAAAAGGTATATATCTTTATTCAGATATTTAACTATTAACAATGCAGTTTATATCTCTAGTATACAATTGGTTGCAGTCCTAACTTTATATAGAGTGTACTTCTAGTTCACTTTATGACTGATTTTTAAGTTTACTTGGCGACAATAGAGCAACCGTAAAATCAAGTTTAGTACTAAACTTGAGTCCAAGTGCACTTCAGATTTGGTTTACTTTCTATACATACTCCAAGTGCACTACAAATTTGGTTTACTTCCTTTATACATGTACATGTATACCGCTTTACTTCACTTGATGGAACCCAAAATAGAAGCTAGTGTAGCTTTGAGTACGGAATGCCTAAACAAAGGATAACATCTTTATACCTTGTCGAAGTGAAACCACAAAATGACAAAATAACGAGTTGGTACCGTATAACAAAACAAATAACAATAATAATTTATAACGAGTTGGAAGAAGAAATAAACAGATATCCGCCGAGTATAGTATAGAATTTCCGATAAAATACCGTCGAAATGTTCAACATAAAATCAGTATGGTAAAATTGTTAATTGTTTCTAAATATTTTTCTATTTGAAACATATTTTTTATAAAATATTGCGATTGTACAACATTAAAGAAATATTTCTATTGTGTTGTGTTGTATTACTTTAAAGTAAACTTGAAATCAAGTGCACTTGACTACATTTTATTACGGGTTATCAGGACAAACTAACAAAAATTGAAATGCACTTGTCAAGATTAGGACTGCACCCAACTGTATTTCTCCATATGGAAAATATTAATAGATATTTACATGATTCATCATGTACTTTGTATTTCAACAATCAACTTTATAAAAATATCAGCCCTAAAACAAGTTGTGATTAATGTTCAGTATGAAACTAGCACAAATAATTAAATCCTGTTTATTTTGAAAATAATTAATGTTATTTATTCCCGATTAGTGGTGATTATTGTTCAGTGTAAATCTTCAACAAACAATTAATTTGTGTTGTTTTAATAATAAATCTAACCAATTTCTGTTGATTTTTGCCGTCAAACAGCTTTCGTATCGCCATTATAAATCTGTTTTATGTTGAAAAATCCTTTCACGGCATATATTAGCAACTTCTTTTCTGTTGATTTTGCCATTGTAAGTCTTCGGAAACTGGTCAAAGAATAAAAAGTTCTTGGGAACCTGCATTTGTTGTAGTAGGTTGGCAGTGGTGTTGTTTGAATTGAGTAGAAAATCTTCCATTTCATTGATAGTGACTTTACAACCTGGTTTTAAGACAACTGCACAGCACACAATTTGGAAGTCGTTTGGATCTCTACAGGTAATTACAGTAGCATCATGAATAGACTCATGCTGTTTTAATTTGCTTTCCATGGAGACAACAGATTGCAATTCTGCCCCTACTTTAACCAAACTATCAGATATTCTACCTTCAACAATGAGACAACCGTCTTTTGTTATCCGTCCGGAATCCCCCGTTTTGAACCAGCCTTGTTTTGCAAAGGCTTGTGATGTTTTAATATCATCGCCAAGATAGCCTGCAAATGCCAGAGGTGCTCGGACCAACACTTCCCCGTTTTCTTCTTTCATTACAACATTTCCCTTGTCATTGACGACTTTCACCTCCATGCCGGCTACCGGGAAACCGACTTCATAATCGATATGGGACTTGTTTCTGTCGAATGTTTGAAAAGATATCATTCCTATTTCTGTGCATCCGTAAACAATTCCAAATCTTTCACATACTTGACTCATTTTATTCGTAAGAGCTGCAGGAGTAGACTGACTGCCAGACACTAGGGATTTGAACTTCCAGGACTGACTTTTGTCAGTCATCATTTCAAGAAGGGTGCTGGGTAAGACAAATGATGCATCACATTCCTCCTCGTGCAAAATATTGTTTAGGATTTTGTTGTAATCGGCAATACTTGGTATGGAAGATAAATTCTTGATGACAACACGGGTTCCTCCTGTAAAAATTTCCCAGGAAGGATATCTGTAATATGAATAACAACATCAATACTAACGCAATAATATCAGTGAGTTATCATATCAATATTTTTTCGCATTTATAAATTTTTAAATTAAATATATAGGAAATTAGATGATATGTTATTTCTATAAAAATACAATTTTGAACTTTTATTAATGTCTCTGGAAAACAAAAAGTGGGGTTAATGTCTTTCAAGAATAAGAGTTGATTATTCTGATAATTCTAAACTGTGAATAAAAACGATTAAAATCGAGTCTTTCATGCATAAAACATCCTTAAATCCATCAGTGAAACAGATTCGTGGTTTTAGTGAATATAAGCAAGAAAGAGATGTTCTTTTCTATGTAACTTTTCTTGTTGCAGCGGCTTATGATAAAGATCAAATTTTCCTCAGGAGCACCTGATAATCATGTTAATTTGGATCTTCACATCCCACCCTACTGTATGACTTTGTTCTTACAAGCCTTTGTGATTTCTTTTCTGATATACGAGTACTTCGTGCTGTCTTACACTTTAAAGACATACAATCAAAATGTTGCATACTCGTTCATAATGTGGTAGTTTCGTCAAATATCAACCATACATACCCTCCTAACCAGTTAAAAGGTCGGTCATTAAAAGTCTTTCTACTTTCTTTGCCGAACATCAGTTCAAAGTTATGTCCGGTAAACAGCAAAGACAAATGCGTTAATGGGATCATCTTTGGGGTTCCCGTACTCCCTGACGTCATCAGTATCACTGCATCATCCTCTGGGTATATCGTTGGTAGACGTATTTCTGAGTGTCCCATTATCATAACGTCACGAAGTGTAAGGTAAATATTCTGTTGATCCTGGGACATTGCTATCAGCAATTTAAGATTTGGTAAAGAAGCGCAAGTTACTTGACCCTTGGTATTGCAAAATAAGAAAATATGTCGTAAAATGGACACATTGATATCATTCAGATCTGGAGGAAATATGACAGCTTTACATTTGTCGTTGAGATTTGTTAATATATTCATCAAATCGCTTCCATCCTTGACATTGAAATTGAACAGCAATGCGGTAGCTCCACACACTTGTGTACCGACTGAAGCAATCATCCATTCTGGACAAGTCTCCGTCCCTATAGCAACAATATCGCCTCTCTTGATTCCAAGGTGGACAAGTCCTTTAGCAAACTTCGTAGCATTAACCAGTATTTCTGCAAATGTTATTGTTTCCCTTCGTTCATTCTTCCAATTGATGAAAATCTGTGCAATGCCCTTTGTTTTAGCATGTCGTGATATCATATCTGGAATCGTTGTAAATGGAACATCCATTTCCCCATTACCTCTGATATAACTCATACTACATTCCCTGTCCATGGTTAAAGTTTATCTGACGAGAACGAGCTCGTCGACGGTAGATTAGCTGTATAAATATTCAACATTCTATGGGAAGACATTCGCACAAAAGAACACATTTGTGTCGTCAATCTCTATATCGGAGGCGCTCATACAAATTGTCTACTTTTACGTTCAGGCAGATTTTTATGGTTTCATCTGTGCATCAGTGCGTAGTCCCTAGTATCTGAATTGCACTGCATACCATAGGACTGGGATACGCACTAACAACGTGACTTTTGTGTAATCTGCTTACTTTAAGGACAGTTCCCAGTTATTCAATTTTCAGATATCTTTTCATCAATTTTGAGGTGCTGTATTAAACTTGAGCATTATTGAGTTTCATTGTAACCGTTGATATGGCTACCAATAAACGTTTTGAGATTTTTAAACTTCCTGATTTGACAGAACATGGAATTTCTTCATTGCCTCATATAGGCAGAAATATACAATTCACAATAAAAAATTTTCTAGCAGATATTTTTCTGTCCAGAATTCAAATACAATAACTCTGAAATACATATTTCTAAAAAAAAAAAAAAAAAAAAGACAGGGACTTGGGACCTTTCCCTTGTGCCTTTAATGAAAGTGGCACTGGGAAAGTGACACTTGCATTTATTCTGTAAACTATCAATAAGAGTTATCTCTCTTGATGATATAGTCTTGCCAGCACAACGCTCAGTACCTACAATATGCATTGCAGTCTTTGCAAAAACGCATGACAGAGTATGCATGAAGAATATACAATACTTATTAGGCAATTCCAAGAAAATGATTGGAAATATTTGCCTCACTTTCTTCTTCATATTCCCTTTGAACAGGGGTTTCAATTGATTCATTTCCTTTCCTTGGAGAATTATAACGACTACTCAGGTTATGAATCCTGATTTATATGAGCATTGAAGTGTGACTAACAATGGGATTGACTCAAGTGTTATTATGCCTTTTGCCGCGGGCAAGGAATCGTACGGAGTCAAAACGGAACTTCTGCCAGTTATCGTACAGAACGGGGTGGAACTCTTCAACGCGGAGAAAAATTTGACTCCCGCCTCTGTCCTTACCCTTGGTTTATTCACCACACTTAAGACGCTTATTAAAAATCAATTTTACTTTTGAGATCAATGTTGTTAAAATACATTACAATTTGGAACGTTTTAAAACTTGCAGTATGCAGTAATTTTTTTAACACAACGTTATTAAAGTAAAATTCGTATTAAATACAAGAAAAAGCATGAAGTAATGAATATAACCTATTCTTGAAAAGGATATGACCATCGTTCAAAACTGTGCAGTGAGGAAATTTATCAAATAATAAACGAAGTTTTCAACTTACTTGAAGTAAAACAGAACTGGTTTATTGACTTTATTTCATTATTGTAACATTCATTCTTTTTGCAGTATGGTTCTCTCCATAATAAAATATTATTTACCTTTTTAGGTGTTATGGCTCGACGTTGTCTACGTCAATTGTGCAGCTTGTGTGTATGGTATGCTTAAGTCATGATGTTTGAAGTTAAGCAATCACTGAGATTGAGACGTCACACGTTACATTGCCAGTGAATCTATTTAACCACGATTTCATGACTAAACTTCACTGATTTCAACACAACTGTACAAGTCTCATATAAAACCAGTTTATCCTTGTTCAAAACAAAAATCTTTGGAGAAAGTATCCAATAGGGATAAGAAAACACAAAGAGGTCATTTTCTGAAATTTCTGCATATTAAGTGACATTCCATTTTAATCTTTACTTGTCAAACGCGATTCAGTCTAAGGTGTATGCCATAGACATTCGCAGCCATGCATAACAAATACATAAACAGTTTAATACAAAACCGTAAAATGTTAATTTATACAGTGTCGGTACCGACTAAAGACGATCAAATGCAAATAAATTTACGAACCAGTGTGAAACTCAGCAAATATTTGCGTAGCACCATATATCAGAGTTATTTCAAAACAATCAAGAGTACTTCATGCTATCTTATGTCAATTAAGCAATTTCCCACGCTTAAATCATACCTCAAATTAAAACAAAGTGTAAATGCAGTAGTTTTAGCAATTTTCACAGTTGTAGGTCATGTTTAAGATACGAATCAGGCTTATCATCAAAGCTTATCTGGAATACAAACATGTACTCCATGTATCATAAACTTAATTCAACAAATGCAGTCTATCAATAAAGACTCTTAGTGTATTTTCATCTTGAAATGTATTGTTGAATACTTTGTCCTAAACTTTGATAAGATAACTTGAGAGCATTAGGCCAAAGAATGACACTATTCTGTGTAAAACGAAAAAGTTAAAGCCCATGATCCTCATCCTAAGCTGAAGTGGGCAGGTGGTACGTTGCCCATTGCAGTCCGGTAGTCCTCAAATCAATATCGAAGAAGTACCAAACCGTTAATTATTCTCAAAGTCCAAGGACAGGTACAAAATCGTGTAAGTTTCAAAAAGAAACTGTTGTGAACCCCGAAATACTGAAAAATTCCGAGGTGAGACCAGGTGCCCGGGGAGAGTAAGCGTCTCCTGTTTGCATGCATCACTCGTCACAGGAGTTCTTAAGAAACATGTCAAAATCAAGAGTTTTGGTTTCCTAATTGTACATACGAAAGTACAAAACTGGTATACAAAGTCATATTTGGTGTTCACTTAGGTCATTTAGTCGCATTCCAGAATATTATCAATCATTCTAGAAAAAGGCACATAATATTTTCGTACAAGATCCCCATAGCGACCGTAGAACTTCCTCAGTGACGATTTCAGACGTTCTTTAACATATCCCTGCATGAGCAACTTAGTGGCCAGTCGTTTGGCCCTAGGAATAAAACCGTCGTATAGAGAACAGGCTCTTGCTTACCTTATAAGTTGAGATATAAAAACTCCATAGGCAGGTGAGGACGGGATATTGCTGCAAAGAAACGGAAAGTTAGTTATTTGGAATTTAAAATCGTCACGTTTGTCATACAGAGAGGTGTTCAAAAGACCATTATTGTCGAACGTTAAAAATATATCCAGATACGAAGCGGAATTATTGCTCTTGGTCGTCTCTTTTATCTCAAGCTCATGGAGATAGATTTCATGTATGTGGTCCTTAAAGTTAGGATTATTGACTGACAATACGTCGTCTATATATCTTCAAAGGAACATGCTGGTGTTATTGCTGATTGAAGTCTGTTCCGATACCTGATGGTAAGCGGGAAGAAGGAGACCAGGTATACATCCTTTTTAGTTGTTGGGATGCAAAAGGTATTTTGTCCCCTTGTCCTGGTGTCTGTCTGGATTAGGTTTTGATTTGCTAGAATGTTCTGGATTTTGAATAGCAACAGAAGGCAGATCTTTACTTTTCTGATCTGTAGCGGTTTCCATCACAGGGAGTTGACCATGTTGGCGACGCTGCCTGCTTCCTATCCCAGTAGTTCTTACTAGCGAATCCTGCCGCTCTACGCTGGACTTTCTCTATCTGGGTGATCTGTCCGCTGGTGTGAGGGTTCCATGTGGACGTACAATCGCTTCGTAGTCTCTGACCCGTGCTGAGGTTCTGCAACCTCTGAGATTTCGCTTTAGGAAGCCTAGAGCTTAACACCGGTATAAAATTATCCATGTTGATGTCCTGGGGTTTTTTTTTGGGGGGGGGGTTGTTTTTTTTTTTTTTTTTTTTTTTTTTGTTTTTTTTTTTTTTTTGTTTTTTTTTTTTTTTTTTTTTTTTTTTTTTTTTTTTTGTTTTTTTGTTTTTTTTTTTTTCCTTTTTTTTTTGGTTTTTTTTTATTTTCTGTATTATATAAGTGATACATAATTCATTAATTTGAGAAAAAGTATGTAGCATAACGATTTTCTATTTATAATCAAGAAATTATTTCCTATTTGGGGATTTTCTATATGTTCACAATCATACATGAGTTGGGTGCCAGAGAGACATTGCATATTATAAAATACGAAAAAAAAAAAAAAAAAACATCCAAACACGACGGCTCAAAAATAGTTCAACATTATCTAAATACGATATGGAGTACTAGGAATTTCACACAATCTATTATTTTGTAAAAGAGTGACCGAATATAACAAAATAATTAAATAATACCATTAAAATGCCGGACGAAATCAATTCAAATTTTGAAATGTTTCATAATTACTTGGACCCAGTTGTTACAAACTTAAATCACATAAAAGTATTATTCATTAGAACCTTATGATGGACAATAAGGTTTTGCATCGTCGGTTTAAGCATCGTCATTTTATTGTACCTATATGCTACGAACATTGCTCTAATTCTTATTCTATGAAAACTGCAAAAATCGATAACTGCGTCTATGAATTACCACACTAAGAGGCATGACAAAGTGTTAAAATGAAGCACTGAGCTTAACCAACAAACAACAAAATAGGCCTATTTGTGATATTATTGAATTCATTTACCTGCTACATCGATCTGTGTATATACAAAACTTGATCCATTAATTCAAAGTGATTTAAAATATAACACACTGAAATGTCAGCAATCGCACAAAAGAACGCATAAAGACATATGACTCAGCTGCATCACACCCACACCCCCGCAAAAAAAAAAAAAAAAAAAACCAACATAAAAATTCAATTGTTAAACAAGTGAGACATCGTCTTTGGAAGGTCAACTGAAATAACGCTAGTATCTCAATTTGTGTGCTTAACCGGTTAACGGAAAACTTTCACACTCACTACAACGTAGAGCAATTAAAAGACATACATTTAAAATGTATAGTGGATAAAAATTACTATTTGAAATATAAAAGTGACGTATTGTTCTGTTTTCTGAAGGCGAGGTAAGGTACTTGTTCTATCGGAGTTCCGACTAACACTCTGTAGGGACAGGGCTCAAGACCTTCTCTCCTCTAAGGAGGTTTAGACAAGGCCCGTCTTAGAGTCCCCAACGCCCGAGAAAACGTCTGTACAGGGCTGCAGAGAGAGCCTGTACATGGCGTACTTTGATGATCTTCACGTCATATTGGCGATGACGAAAACCTGATGCGATGAAGTTATCTGAGCGTTTGACCCTTTTAAGCTTATATACAAGATCACCGTAGAAATATGGATGGGCGAGTCCGTTGTACACATAAGTTTGAAAGGTAATATTTCCGCATTTTGATAAAAGCGCTGAATAAGATCTATAGAATTTTCCGAAAGTTTTTTTTTTTGTGAATTTAAGGTATCGGTAATCCTGAGTCAAATGTTTCGAAGTAATTTGTATAGTATTGTTATAAAATTAAAAAATGCCAGTACAGGCAAATCAAACCGATTGCAATTGGGAACTGTAAATAATATATAGTCTAGAACATCGCCATCTTACCATGGAAATCCGAAGTCTTCACATTTATCAGACACTCTTTATGAAAGGCTGAAGTCAATCAGTAATTTGCTAAAGAAATTAATTCGACGACTCTATCATTTCTATAACAATAATCTCAAGTCTGTATTTCATGACTCCAATGCCGTTAGAGAACTTTCTCGACTTCACCAAAATTTCATCATTGTTCCTGCTGGTAAGGCAACTAAATATTACACGTTCTTATGTAAGGGATATCATAGTAAATGTATTCTAGAAGAGCTTGGTCTTCATCAGTACCTGGTAATCCTCACAGTTACAAATTTGTTTTTTTCAGAGGTATTGAATAACCACAAATTCAGTTCTCAGTTCATTTGGCATTACTACAAATGAATCTGATCTTGAGTTACCATATGTTGTTTGGATCTCAAAGATGCATAAAATTCAATATATGCATCGATTCACACCTGGTCCTTCCAAATGTTCTACCAAGCCTCTTTCCATGTTACTGACAAAAATTCAAACATGGTCTTTAGAAATACTGCTTACTCGAGAAGCGGAATCAATTACATGCGAATCCTAAAGAATTTGCAGGAACTTCTAGAGCACTTGAAATTTCCTTGTCACTAGCATACAGTCTCTTAACACTGCCATTCCACATAAAAAACTGAAGAGGAGATAACATTAATTATTCCAAACACCTTCTTTAACGAACATAGAATTTGCAGGTAAATGTATCTCGTTTTAAGCCACAACTATACGTATTTTGTAAAGGAACAGTCTGATTATAACAGGAAGTATACAGAAAAAGACATCACCCAAATGTTAGAATTTCTTATAGACAGGATTTTTGTGATTTTGGTTGGAAAGTAGATAATTAGCATTCCGTTGGGTATATATTACACCCCTGGTCGGCCTCATGCGAAGCAGAATTCATTTCGCTTTCCAAAGGCAATAAACAACTAGTATCTCGGTTCAATTTTACATACATATACATCGATGATTTTTTGTCGATTAACAAACCCCTCTTTAAAGATCACTTCAACATCATATATCCAGAGAACTCGAGTTAAAGATGCAACTGAGAGTGCATCTTCTGCTTCATACCTAGATTTACTCCTATCAATTAGTGATGCTGATTCATTAGTTCTTTCTCTTTATGACAAATGCGACGATTTCAATTAATTATTACCAACTTCCTTTTCTTGAGTAACAACATACCTTCGTCTTTTCATTTATGGCGTCTTCATTTCACAACTTATACGCTATGCCATGGCATGTTCTAAATACGAAAATGTCGTCCTGAGAGCCAGGCTTCTTGTCACGAAACAACTCTCAGAGGATATATTGAGGAACGTTTGAAATGGTCACTGAGGAAGTTATAAGTTCGACATAGGGAGCTGGCGCTATTTGAGATCCCCATTTCAAGACTGTAAATCGACATTTTGGAATGTGATCGTACAAACTAACCATCTTGAACATTTGACTATTGAATTTCCGATCTGAATATATGATCTCAAATTTATTAGAGATATTAAGTAAGTCTAAACTTCAGTTTTAAATAGGGGTGAGTGTAATTTTAGAAATAGTCATTTCATTGAAAATAATTTCTTTTTCTAAATCAATCTATAGTATGTAAACTTCTAAGATCAGCTTCATCCAAAATATACATTAATATGGTTACTGGAATATATTAAGGATCATGAAGAAGATTATGGCGACTGTTAAAATATTTTTTGGCCATGCGTACCTGATGACATACTGGTACACAAGGTCAAAGGCAACATTTTATGTGAGGAATCGATAGATAATGTATTGAAATGCATACCAGTAAATAAAATGTATATTATAAAACCTTGTAAATTACATAATACGATAAAATTTGATACATTATCATCAGCGGAAATTTAAGGGATGAAGTTTTGCTACTTGAGGAGTGGCGAATTACAGTGCGCTACAACTCTTCAGTAATTGTGCAGTAGTCGAACTGATTTTCACAAATAACGACGATAGGTATCTTTTTATCACAAGTTTGAAATGGTCACCGAGGAAGTTCTTTTACCATGGTATCCTTATGTCGCGAATCATGGTTCTCTACAATTCGTCACAACTCTTCAGGAGTCGCGAAATGTTCGAAACGATGTATTTGCATGCTGTAAACCTATTTTTACATATCGACATTAATTGTCAGACAGCATTGAAAATATAGTACTGTATAAGTGCATGTGTGTATGTCATACATACGGAGTATTGTATGCCGTGAAGGTGTCGCCGAAAACTCAAATATATTTTGTAGACATGCCTTCCTACAACAATCGGCAATTGTCGCCTTCATTTTGTATACTTCTTGAAGCACACGTGTCATAAATCTCTAATTAGAGCATTGTAACAATACGCAACAAGCAATATCATAAATTGGAATTTAATAATATGACATCTAGATTATAAATAACAAAAGTGTGTCCCACATTTAGTCGAATTATAAGAATCATGTGTAATGCATATCAGTTGTTTGAACTGTAGATAAGGAACACGATCTATCACAAAATAGGACGGTGAATTATCTTATGCCACCTTGCCTGTATTAACACGTATCAATGTACCTTTAACATGCATTATACACGAGACATGTGCTTTAGTTAAGCGACCTAGTTACATCATTTACATTCCTCCTGTCGACGCCCTCTATAAAATATCACTGCAGTTTCTACACGGGGTGAAGTATATAACAAGCACTGTATAAATACAGATTGTTATATATATTAAGAAATAATCTTGAACAAAATAATGATATCGGAAAATAAGGAAAAGGGGAAATGCATATAAATGCTGTAAAGTATTGTAAATATTTCGAGCAACAATCTACACATCTAGGCCAGTTGATATAAATTACGTGATATCATTATCCTTTTATCGTCAATACCATGATGTTCCCAACATCAATTTCATTCTATCATTTTCCATATATATATATATATATATATATATATATATATATATATATATATATATATATATATATATATATATATATATATATATATATATATATATATGTGCGACATTGAAATTGTAGTTCTCGGAACTCATCTCTTCCATAATGCGGAACTGGAAAATTTTGCTTTGTATGCAAACAAACAAAAGCAAAAACTTGTTCAAGTTTGATTTTAAATCAGCTATTTTCGTCCATGGGCAATTTCATAAACGTTTTATTTAAAATAACCCCATTAAGAACGGTCAGCGGATATCTAGGACATTGGAGTACTGAACTACTTGGCCCTTGGGCATATCGGCCAGTACACAGGACCACTCCGTCCGTATACATAGGACTACTCGAACACTCGCCA
The DNA here is from genome assembly GCA_035048485.1 of Pteria penguin. Lineage (NCBI taxonomy): Eukaryota > Metazoa > Mollusca > Bivalvia > Pterioida > Pteriidae > Pteria > Pteria penguin. The sequence continues at coordinate 43,412,772 of CM068591.1, read as the reverse complement.
TGAAGGACATTTAGTTGATATACTAAGAATTATATATTCATTGACTGTCCTTCAAATGTTTTTAAAAATCTGGTCAAGGAAAGACAAGGAGAGAAAGGAGTGCCCAATGGAAACCGACATAGCGGGAATAGTTAGTCCGTGCATAGAACATGTATAGAAAAGATAACCCAAGTTAATTACCAAGTCTCTTTTTTATATTTTTCTTTTATTTGAACAAAGGTTTCTTACTTTTTAGAATCGTTCCTGGAAGTGAATGTTCAGTCCTTTTAAATGTTATTCCAAAAGGAGCGTCAGTATTGTCCATTGCTAGCTCTCGATGTAATTAATGCATTGATATCATCATTATTAAAAATTTTGCTGAAAATATCATTTTCTGATAATATATTAAATCATATACATAATGCACTAATATAAACTGTATAAATTATACTAGTGCACACTAATAGTTAACACAAATTCTGATTGGCTGTTGGAAATTATTTGAGACAAGATTCATATAAAAACACAATATTTCGAAATCGACTTGCAGTCGAAATTCGTACTGCATTGATTTAGTGTTGGAAGCTCAGAAGCTCCTTCTTTATTTCAAATATTTCAAACAATGTCTGGATCGTTATCACTAAAACTTCGACTATATCACGGGTAATAATTATTCTAAATCCTTTTTCTGTTTTCAAAAATTCACATATAGTGCTTAAGCAACAATATAAGCAGTATATAATACACAGTGTCAGAGACCAAATGTGACTCTATACGTATTAATTATTAATTAAAGATTATTTAATTCCCAGGCCTTGTTCTACATCCACATTCAAACGCCAATAAGTAGTTGAAATAGCTTTAAACACAGTTATAATGACTGCCGTCATTTGGATAAGGGATTTAATGTTCACACAAAAGAATTCAATGGGTACTAACTGTGCTCCGCTTCTGGCTGACATATTCTTTTACTCATACGAAGCTGAATTCATTCAGTCTTTACTTTCGCAAGGAAAAAAACAATTGGCTCTTGGCTTCAATTTTACTTACAGATACATTGATGACTTGCTTTCAATTAATAATCCTTCATTCGCGGATTACCTTAGCGGCATCTATCCAAGTGAACTTGAGGTCAAAGAAACCACAGAAGTAGTAATTCTACTTCGTATTTAGATATTATGTTCTCTTTCGACATTAATGGTCAATTGAACACCTCACTCTATGACAAACGTGACAATTTCAATTTCGCTATCCCAAACTTTCTTTTCATATAGTAGCAACATTCCATTATCGCCCGCATGCAGCGTATTCATATCTCAGTTAATACGTTATTCCAGAGCATGTTCAAATTACAATGACTTTGTTCTGAGGGCCAGGTGACTTTCAGTTAAGCTGCTCAACCAGGATTATATATATGCTAGACTAGCAACGCCACTGAGGAAGTTCTACGGTCGTTACGAGGCTCTTATTACTCCATATGATATCTCGTTATCCAGACTTTTAAATGATATTCTGGACTGAGACCGATTCCGATCATTTAACACAGATTTGACACCTTCTATACTAGAAGGTTACCTACTTTGACTTCTCCATATATATTCTAGAAATATGAAACAGAAGTTGTGTGGTCTTGGTTATACAACAAAACGGCACAATCGAACACTTGTATACTTAATCCTTTAAAACATTGTTAATTAAATTATGCAATTCACATCTGGTACAGAATCTCGTGTATCCTGTATATATATATATATATTTATAGGTAGGATTATGCTTAGGATTTTAGCAAATTTAGATATTCTTCCAGTTTTATGCATGTACTTAATGATGAAACTGTTTTGCATTGGTGCCCAAGAATTGTCAGCTGTGTCTAACAGAAATGTATATAATTATATATAATTACACGATGAGAGATGATCTATCTTCATTTGAAATTCTGTTAGAATTTTGTTGAGTTATTTTTAAAATATATAAATCAAAAAATAGTTTTGATTTCTGCAATGGTCTCTGCCTGATTTTCCAAACACTATCAGGTACGGTGATAATGACGTTCACATGATATCTGTCTTCATACATTCTATTAAATGAATCCCATTTCTCATGTAAAGGAATAATTCCTCCATTCTTATTTCTGAAACATCCGTCAAAAAGAGCACATTTAATATTCTCATTGATGCAGTTATTAAGTTTTCTTTCATTCCAGCTTTTAAAGTCATTAAACACCATATAAATACCAAAGTGATCTCCAATCCTTTCTGCAATTGACAGTAAATCCTTTTTGCAACCACCAATTAATACAAGAATATGGGTCTGCTCCACTTTACGTATTCCATTTTTAACATCATCTTTGAAATATAAATCTGAAAAAAATTTTTGAAAAAATTTTTATAATAAATACGGAAGCCCATTTAGGACCTATCAAAAATATTTTTGAAATTGATATAACGAATTCTTGAATTTGTTAAAACGGATTAAATTCGTTTTAACAAATTTTAGGAATTCGTTATAACGTGTTAAATCTGTTATAACAAATTCGAGGAATTCGTTGTAACGAATTAAATCTGTTATACAAATTTGTTGAATTCGTTATATCAGATTTTGAAATTCGGTTTAACAAATTAAATTCGAAATCTTAAATTCATATTTTCGGTTTCATCAAATCTGAAATTTGTTATTACAAATTTGATGAAAATGCGTTATAACAAATTTTATAAAATCGATATATGAATTTAAAAATTCGTTATTTCGAATTCAATTTGTTAAAACGAATTCCAATTCTGTTAAAACCAAATCAACAAATTTGTTATAACAGATCTAATTCGTTATAACGAATTCCTCACATTTGTCGTATCAGATTTTATTCGTTATAACGAATTCCTCAAATTTGTTAAAACGAATTTAATCGGTTTAAACAAATTCAAGAATTCGTTAAAACGAATTTAAATCAGTTTTAATAAATTCAAGAATTTGTTATATCAAATTCAAAAATATTTTTTGATAGGTCCTAAATGGGCTTCCGTAAATAAAACAGTGGTCATATGATTATAAAATTTGTAGATGACTCTAGTTCAACATATGTCGGAACAAAACGAATGCCTTTGTCGAAATCATGTATACATTTTCTCATAATATTACTTGCGAATAGCGGGGGACAATAACACATGACACAAAAATGACTGAAGAAGAGCTAAATATACAACCAGATATCAACCAGATGCCAAGATCCATTTTATTGTAAAGACCCAAATACCAATTTAGGACCAGAGAGAATGACGGAATAAGCGAATAACGAAAAGACAGTCTGGTACAACGCATGCTGTCCGTTTCATAGAATTGAGTACATATAACCTAAAACATCATGAAATATTAAATGTTGTTTAGGACACATTGACATATAATAAGACTTTAGAAGCAAGATACCAGATAGAATATGTAATACGACCCATGTATGCATTTAGTTATATATTCTCACCAAATGAAGTATTGATCAAATGAAGGAATAAATTGGTTTATAATAAATCTAAAATAAGATCAGAGAAGCATTTGTCCCTTAGCGCATAGTCTATAACTGACATAACACAAAGTAACTTAAAACCTTTACATTACCATTATTTTTATCCATGTTATGATTGAACTTATGGAGTATACAGAATCACTCCTAGACCTTGTGATACGGATAGATATTTATGAATCATCCACCGTGTGATACAGATATTTATATATGATTCACCTTGTGATATAGAATGTTAACCTTGTGATATACATAGTTATATATGATTCATTCGCCGTGTGATATATATAGTTATATATAATTCACCTTGTGATATAGTATCTTACCTTGTGATATAGATAGTTATATATAATTCACTCATCGTGTGATATAGATTGTTATATAGGATTCACTCACCGTGTGATATAGATAGTTATACATGATTCACTCACCGTGTGATATAGATAGTTATATATGATTCACTCATCGTGTGATATAGATAGTTATATAGGATTCGCTCACCGTATGATATAGACAGTTTTATATGATTCAGTGACCATGTGATATAGATAGTTACACATGATTCACTCACTGTGTGATATAGATAGTTATATATGATTCACACACTATGTGATATAGATAGTTACATATGATTCACTCACAGTGTGATATAGATAGTTATGTATCATTCATTTACCTTGTGACATAGATAGTTATATATGATTCACTCACCATGTGATATAGATAGTTATATATGATTCACTGACCACGTGATATCGATAGTTATATATGATTCACTCACCGTGTGATATAGATGGTTATACATGATTCACTCACCGTGTGATATAGATAGTTATATGTGATTCACTCACGGTGTGATATAGATACTTATATATGATTCACTCACCATGTGATATAGATAGTTATATGTGATTCACTCACCGTGTGATATAGATAGTTATATATGATTCACTCACCGTGTGATATAGATAGTTATATATGATTCACTCACCGTGTGATATAGATAGTTATATATGATTCACTCACCGTGTGATATAGATAGTTATATATGATTCACTCACCATATGATATAGATAGTTATATATGATTCACTCACCATGTGATATAGATAGTTATATATGATTCACTCATCGTGTGATATAGATAGTTATATATGATTCACTCATCGTGTGATATAGATAGTTATATATGATTCACTCACCATATGATATAGATAGTTATATATGATTCACTCACCATGTGATATAGATAGTTATATATGATTCAGTCACAGTTTTAATATAGATAGTTATATATGATTCGCTCACCGTGTGATATAGATAGTTATATAGTGATTCACTCACCGTGAGATATAGATAGTTATATATGATTCACTCACCATGTGATATAGATAGTTATATATGATTCACTCACCATGTGATATAGATAGTTATATAGTGATTCACTCACCGTGTGATACAGATAGTTATATATGATTCACTCACCGTGTGATATAGATAGTTATATAGTGATTCACTGACCGTGTGATATAGATAGTTATATAGTGATTCACTGACCCTGTGATATAGATAGTTATATATGATTCACTCACCGTGTGATATAGATAACTATATAGTGATTCACTCACCGTGTGATATGCATAGTTATATATGATTCACTCAACGTGTGATATAGATAGTTATATATGATTCACTGACCATGTGATATAGATAGTTACACATGATTCACTCACTGTGTGATATAGATAGTTATATATGATTCACACACTATGTGATATAGATAGTTACATATGATTCACTCACAGTGTGATATAGATAGTTATGTATCATTCATTCACCTTGTGACATAGATAGTTATATATGATTCACTCACCATGTGATATAGATAGTTATATATGATTCACTGACCATGTGATATAGATAGTTATATATGATTCACTCACCGTGTGATATAGATAGTTATATATGATTCACTCACCGTGTTATATATATAGTTATACATGAATCACTCACCGTGTGATATAGATAGTTATATGTGATTCACTCACCGTGTGATATAGATAGGTATATATGATTCACTCACCGTGTGATATAGTTAGTTATACATGATTCACTCACCGTGTGATATAGATAGTTATATGTGATTCACTCACCGTGTGATATAGATAGTTAAACATGATTCACTCACTGTGTGATATAGATAGTTATATATGATTCACTCACCGTGTGATATAGATAGTTATACATGATTCACTCACCGTGTGATATAGATAGTTATATATGATTCACTCACCGTGTGATATAGATAGTTATATATGATTCACTCATCGTGTGATATAGATAGTTATATATGATTCACTTACCATATGATATAGATAGTTATATATGATTCACTCACCATGTGATATAGATAGTTATATATGATTCACTCACAGTTTTAATATAGATAGTTATATATGATTCGCTCACCGTGTGATATAGATAGTCATATAGTGATTCACTCACCGTGTGATATAGATAGTTATATATGATTTACCTACCGTGTGATATAGATAGTTATATATGATTCACTTACCATGTGATATAGATAGTTATATAGGATTCACTCACCGTGTGATACAGATAGTTATATAGTGATTCACTCACCGTGTGATACAGATAGTTATATATGATTCACTCACCATGTGATATAGATAGTTATATGTGATTCACTTACCATGTGATATAGATAGTTATATAGGATTCACTCACCGTGTGATACAGATAGTTATATAGTGATTCACTCACCGTGTGATGCAGATAGTTATATATGATTCACTCACCGTGTGATATAGATAGTTATATAGTGATTCACTGACCGTGTGATATAGATAGTTATATAGTGATTCACTGACCCTGTGATATAGATAGTTATATATGATTCACTCACCGTGTGATATAGATAATTATATAGTGATTCACTCACCGTGTGATATGCATAGTTATATATGATTCACTCAACGTGTGATATAGATAGTTATATATGATTCACTGACCATGTGATATAGATAGTTACACATGATTCACTCACTGTGTGATATAGATAGTTATATATGATTCACACACTATGTGATATAGATAGTTACATATGATTCACTCACAGTGTGATATAGATAGTTATGTATCATTCATTCACCTTGTGACATAGATAGTTATATATGATTCACTCACCATGTGATATAGATAGTTATATATGATTCACTGACCATGTGATATAGATAGTTATATATGATTCACTCACCGTGTGATATAGATAGTTATATATGATTCACTCACCGTGTGATATAGATGGTTATACATGATTCACTCACCGTGTGATATAGATAGTTATATGTGATTCACTCACCGTGTGATATAGATAGTTATATATGATTCACTCACCGTGTGATATAGATAGTTATATATGATTCACTCACCGTGTGATATAGATAGTTATACATGATTCACTCACCGTGTGATATAGATAGTTATATGTGATTCACTCACCGTGTGATATAGATAGTTACACATGATTCACTCACTGTGTGATATAGATAGTTATATATGATTCACTCACCGTGTGATATAGATAGTTATATATGATTCACTCACCGTGTGATATAGATAGTTATATATGATTCACTCATCGTGTGATATAGATAGTTATATAGTGATTCACTGACCCTGTGATATAGATAGTTATATATGATTCACTGACCATGTGATATAGATAGTTATATATGATTCACTCACCGTGTGATATAGATAGTTATATATGATTCACTCACCGTGTGATATAGATGGTTATACATGATTCACTCACCATATGATATAGATAGTTATATATGATTCACTCACCATGTGATATAGATAGTTATATGTGATTCACTCACCGTGTGATACATGTATAGATAGTTATATATGATTCACTCACCGTGTGATATAGATAGTTATACATGATTCACTCACCGTGTGATATAGATAGTTATATGTGATTCACTCACCGTGTGATATAGATAGTTATATATGATTCACTCACCGTGTGATATAGATAGCTATACATGATTCACTCACCGTGTGATATAGATAGTTATATGTGATTCACTCACCGTGTGATATAGATAGTTACACATGATTCACTCACTGTGTGATATAGATAGTTATATATGATTCACTCACCGTGTGATATAGATAGTTATACATGATTCACTCACCGTGTGATATAGATAGTTATATATGATTCACTCACCGTGTGATATAGATAGTTATATATGATTCACTCATCGTGTGATATAGATAGTTATATATGATTCACTTACCATATGATATAGATAGTTATATATGATTCACTCACCATGTGATATAGATAGTTATATATGATTCACTCACAGTTTTAATATAGATAGTTATATATGATTCGCTCACCGTGTGATATAGATAGTCATATAGTGATTCACTCACCGTGTGATATAGATAGTTATATATGATTCACTCACCATGTGATATAGATAGTTATATATGATTCACTTACCATGTGATATAGATAGTTATATAGGATTCACTCACCGTGTGATACAGATAGTTATATATGATTCACTCACCGTGTGATATAGATAGTTATATAGTGATTCACTGACCGTGTGATATAGATAGTTATATAGTGATTCACTGACCCTGTGATATAGATAGTTATATATGATTCACTCACCGTGTGATATAGATAATATATAGTGATTCACTGACCGTGTGATATGCATAGTTATATATGATTCACCCACCGTGTGATAGAGATAGTTATATATGATTCACTCACTGTGTGATATAGATAGTTATATATGATTCACTCACCGTGTGATATAGATAGTTATATAGTGATTCACTGACCGTGTGATATAGATAGTTATATATGATTCACCCACCGTGTGATAGAGATAGTTATATATGATTCACTGACCATGTGATATAGATAGTTATATATGATTCACTGACCGTGTGATATAGATAGTTATATATGATTCACTGACCATGTGATATAGATAGTTATATATGATTCACTCACCGTGTGATATAGATAATATATAGTGATTCACTCACCGTGTGATATGCATAGTTATATATGATTCACCCACCGTGTGATATAGATAATTATATATGATTCACCCACCGTGTGATATAGATAGTTATATATGATTCACTCACTGTGTGATATAGATAGTCATATAGTGATTCACTCACCGTGTGATATAGATAGTTATATATGATTCACTCACTGTGTGATATAGATAGTTATATATGATTCACTCACCGTGTGATATAGATAGTTATATAGTGATTCACTGACCGTGTGATATAGATAGTTATATATGATTCACCCACCGTGTGATAGAGATAGTTATATATGATTCACTCACTGTGTGATATAGATAGTTATATATGATTCACTCACCGTGTGATATAGATAGTTATATAGTGATTCACTGACCGTGTGATATAGATAGTTATATATGATTCACCCACCGTGTGATAGAGATAGTTATATATGATTCACTGACCATGTGATATAGATAGTTATATATGATTCACTGACCGTGTGATAGAGATAGTTATATATGATTCACTGACCGTGTGATATAGATAGTTATATATGATTCACCCACCGTGTGATATAGATAGTTACACATGATTCACTGACCGTGTGATATAGATAGTTATATATGATTCACCCACCGTGTGATATAGATCGTTATATATGATTCACTCACCATGTGATATAGATAGTTATATATGATTCACTGACCGTGTGATAGAGATCGTTATATAGTGATTCACTGACCGTGTGATATAGATCGTTATATATGATTCACTCACCATGTGATATAGATAGTTATATATGATTCACTGACCGTGTGATAGAGAGAGTTATATATGATTCACTGACCGTGTGATATAGATCGTTATATATGATTCACTCACAGCGTGATATAGATAGTTATATATGGTTGATTCGCCGTGCGATATAGATAGTTATATATGATTCACTCACCGTGTGATATAGATAGTTATATTTGATTCACTGACCGTGTGATATAGATAGTTATAAATGATTCACTCACCGCCTGATATAGGGATGAAATGATCAGTTTTCAAACCAGAACTTATGTTTTCTTTTTCTGAATTTAAATAAAATGTGAAGATTGTTAGATATATTCACTTGAAACAATGAATAAGGGATAATACATACGGAAAATGGAAAGGAAGAAACAAGATGGGATCAAATGATGCATATAAAAGAGCGAGTAATTTTCAAATATAACAAATGACAATAAAAAATAACTTGTTACTCAAAGTATGAACCCACATATGCGACTCGATAGTGCAATGCAGTCGAAAGCAACATGTTGATTTCTCACATATCTTCATAGTTAACACCAATATACCTAGGGTCATACAGGTTTCTTAATATGTGTTATTGGCTAAGCATATTTCTTTTATTCTAGACTGATACCTATTCCGACCATTCTGAACACTTACTTTGACATCTTTGTAATTTGAAATTAATATAATTCGACTACTGATGTGATGAATTTCACTAGAAGACATGAGATGTGTAATATCCCAGGACACCCGATTTCACTGCCATTCATGGCATCAGAGGGTGCGTGTCTCTGTCTCTGTTTGTATTTAACTAGAAGACATGAGGTGTGTAATGCACAAGGACACCCGATATCACTGCCATTCATGGCATCATAGGGTGCGTGTCTCTGTCTCTGTGTGTATTTAACTAGAAGACATGAGATATGGAATGTCCCAGGACACCCGATTTCACTGCCATTCATGGCATCATAGGGTACGTGTCTCTGTCACTGTGTGTATTTAACTAGAAGACATGAGATGTGTAATATCCAAGGACACCCGATTTCACTGCCATTCATGGCATCATAGGGTGCGTGTCTCTGTCTCTGTGTGTATTTAACTAGAAGACATGAGGTGTGTAATGCACAAGGACACCCGATTTCACTGCCTTTCATGGCATCATAGGGTGCGTGTCTCTGTCTCTGTGTGTATTTAACTAGAAGACATTAGGTGTGTAATGCACAAGGACTCCCGATTTCAATGCCATTCATGGCATCATAGGGTGCGTGTCTCTGTCGCTGTGTGTATTTAACTAGAAGACATGATATGTGTAATGTCCCAGCACACCAGATTTCACTGCCATTCATGGCATCATAGGGTGTGTGTCTCTGTCTCTGTGTGTATTTAACTAGAAGACATGAGGTGTGTAATATCCCAGGACACCCGATTGCACTGCCATTCATGACATCATAGGGTGTGTATCTCTGTCTCTGTGTGTATTTAACTAGAAGACATGAGGTGTGTAATGTCCCAGGACACCAGATTTCACTGCCATTCATGGCATCATATGGTGTGTGTCTCTGTCTCTGTGTGTATTTAACTAGAAGACATGAGGTGTGTAATATCCCAGGACACCCGATTGCACTGCCATTCATGACATCATAGGGTGTGTATCTCTGTCTCTGTGTGTATTTAACTAGAAGACATGAGATGTGTAATACACTAGGACACCCGATTTCACTGCCATTTATGGCATCATAGGGTCCGTGTCTCTGTCTCTGTGTGTATTTAACTAGAAGACATGAGATATGTAATGTCCCAGGACACCCGATTTCACTGCCATTCATGGCATCATAGGGTGCGTGTCTCTGTCTCTGTGTGTATTTAACTAGAAGACATGAGATATGTAATGTCCCAGGACACCCGATTTCACTGCCATTCATGGCATCATAGGGTGCGTGTCTCTGTCTCTGTGTGTATTTAACTAGAAGACATGAGATGTGTAATGTCCCAGGACACCCGATTTCACTGCCATTCATGGCATCATAGGGTGCGTGTCTCTGTCTCTGTGTGTATCTAACTAGAAGACATGAGGTGTGTAATGTCCCAGGACACCCGATTTCACTGCCATTCATGGCATCATAGGGTGCGTGTCTCTGTCTCTGTGTGTATTTAACTAGAAGACATGAGGTGTGTAATGTCCCAGGACACCCGGTTTCACTGCCATTCATAGCATCATATGCTGCGTGTCTCTGTCTCTGTGTGTATTTAACTAGAAGACATGAGATGTGTAATGCACAAGGACACCCGATTTCACTGCCATTCATGGCATCATAGGGTGCGTGTCTCTGTCTCTGTGTGTATTTAACTAGAAGACATGATATGTGTAATATCCCAGGACACCCGATTTCACTGCCATTCATGGCATCATAGGGTGCGTGTCTCTGTCTCTGTGTGTATTTAACTAGAAGACATGAGGTGTGTAATGTCCCAGGACACCTGATTTCACTGCCATTCATGGCATCATAGGGTGCGTGTCTCTGTCTCTGTGTGTATTTAACTAGAAGACATGAGGTGTGTAATGTCCCAGGACACCCGATTTCACTGCCATTCATGGCATCATAGGGTGCGTGTCTCTGTCTCTGTGTGTATTTAACTAGAAGACATGATATGTGTAATACACTAGGACACCCGATTTCACTGCCATTTATGGCATCATAGGGTCCGTGTCTCTGTCTCTGTGTGTATTTAACTAGAAGACATGAGATATGTAATGTCCCAGGACACCCGATTTCACTGCCATTCATGGCATTATAGGGTGCGTGTCTCTGTCTCTGTGTGTATTTAACTAGAAGACATGAGATATGTAATGTCCCAGGACACCCGATTTCACTGCCATTCATGGCATCATAGGGTGCGTGTCTCTGTCTCTGTGTGTATTTAACTAGAAGACATGAGATGTGTAATGTCCCAGGACACCCGATTTCACTGCCATTCATGGCATCATAGGGTGCGTGTCTCTGTCTCTGTGTGTATCTAACTAGAAGACATGAGGTGTGTAATGTCCCAGGACACCCGATTTCACTGCCATTCATGGCATCATAGGGTGCGTGTCTCTGTCTCTGTGTGTATTTAACTAGAAGACATGAGGTGTGTAATGTCCCAGGACACCCGGTTTCACTGCCATTCATAGCATCATATGCTGCGTGTCTCTGTCTCTGTGTGTATTTAACTAGAAGACATGAGATGTGTAATGCACAAGGACACCCGATTTCACTGCCATTCATGGCATCATAGGGTGTGTGTCTCTGTCTCTGTGTGTATTTAACTAGAAGACATGATATGTGTAATGTCCCAGGACACCCGATTTCACTGCCATTCATGGCATCATAGGGTGCGTGTCTCTGTCTCTGTGTGTATTTAACTACAAGACATGAGGTGTGTAATGTCCCAGGACACCTGATTTCACTGCCATTCATGGCATCATAGGGTGCGTGTCTCTGTCTCTGTGTGTATTTAACTAGAAGACATGAGGTGTGTAATGTCCCAGGACACCCGATTTCACTGCCATTCATGGCATCATAGGGTGCGTGTCTCTGTCTCTGTGTGTATTTAACTAGAAGACATGAGGTGTGTAATGTCCCAGGACACCCGATTTCACTGCCATTCATGGCATCATAGGGTGTGTGTCTCTGTCTCTGTGTATTTAACTAGAAGACATGAGATGTGTAATGTCCCAGGACACCCGATTTCACTGCCATTCATGGCATCATAGGGTGCGTGTCTCTGTCTCTGTGTGTATTTAACTAGAAGACATGATATGTGTAATGTCCCAGGACACCCGATTTCACTGCCATTCATGGCATCATAGGGTGCGTGTCTCTGTCTCTGTGTGTATTTAACTAGAAGACATGAGGTGTGTAATGTCCCAGGACACCAGATTTCACTGCCATTCATGGCATCATAGGGTGCGTGTCTCTGTCTCTGTGTGTATTTAACTAGAAGACATGAGGTGTGTAATGTCCCAGGACACCCGATTTCACTGCCATTCATGGCATCATAGGGTGCGTGTCTCTGTCTCTGTGTGTATTTAACTAGAAGACATGAGATGTGTTATGTCCCAGCACACCCATTTCACTGCCATTCATGTCATCAAAAGCTGTGTGTCTCTGTCTCTGTGTGTATTTAACTAGAAGACATGAGATGTGTAATGTCCCAGGACACCCGATTTCACTGCCATTCATGGCATCATAGGGTGCGTGTCTCTGTCTCTGTGTGTATTTAACTACAAGACATGAGATATGTAATATCCCAGGACACCCGATTTCACTGCCATTCATGGCATCATAGGGTGTGTGTCTCTGTCTCTGTGTGTATCTAACTAGAAGAGATGAGGTGTGTAATGTCCCAGGACACCCGATTTCACTGCCATTCATGGCATCATAGGGTGCGTGTTTCTGTCTCTGTGTGTATTTAACTAGAAGACATGAGATGTGTAATATCCCAGGACACCCGATTTCACTGCCATTCATGGCATCATATGGTGCGTGTCTCTGTCTCTGTGTGTATTTAACTAGAAGACATGAGATGTGTAATGCACAAGGACACCCGATTTCACTGCCATTCATGGCATCATAGGGTGTGTGTCTCTGTCTCTGTGTGTATTTAACTAGAAGACATGAGGTGTGTAATGCACAAGGACACCCGATTTCATTGCCATTCATGGCATCAGAGGGTGCGTGTCTCTGTCTCTGTTTGTATTTAACTAGAAGACATGAGGTGTGTAATGTCCCAGGACACCAGATTTCACTGCCATTCATGACATCATAGGGTGCGTGTCTCTGTCTCTGTGTGTATTTAACTAGAAGACATGAGATATGGAATGTCCCAGGACACCCCATTTCACTGCCATTCATGGCATCAGTGGGTGCGTGTCTCTGTCTCTTTGTGTATTTAACTAGAAGACATGAGATATGGAATGTCCCAGGACACCCGATTTCACTGCCATTCATGGCATCATAGGGTGCGTGTCTCTGTCTCTGTGTGTATTTAACTAGAAGACATGAGATGTGTAATGCACAAGGACACCCGATTTCACTGTGTGTATTTGTCTCTGTGTGTATTGTTTTGATCTGGGACTTTTATTTGTTTAATTGTTTTTGTTTGTTTTGTTTTTTTTTTTTTTTACTGATTTTAAGTGCTTACACTTTGGTGATGTTTGGAATACCACGTTTTTTTTTGTATCTACAGTATATGTATTATCGTACATTTCAATGTATACTTTATAGCACTTCAGTATTCGGCTTCACATCAGTTCTGGCTTTTTTTTTTTTTTTGGAGTGGGGGGGGGGGGGTGTTATTTTATATACAATTTACCTGACATTAATAAGTTGTCCTTTTCTGTTGGTTCAAATTTTTCTTCACCGACGTCGTGACCGGTATCTAATGAAAATAAGTAAATAGGGACAAAATATTATGTGCAAAAGTACTACAGCATCTACTAACTCAAACTCCAATTCTAATAATAGGATATTCAGCAGATGAGAACGTAAAACGGAAAACACGTTTGATACGACATCACTGCTTAGTAAATGTTAAGGGCGTCATGTGAGGTAAGCGGTACGTGGACAGGCATCTCCTGTCCGTCATGTATGATTTCCGTTAAATGTGGGTACGAGCATAAATATTCTCTTCAATACTCATAAATCCATGGAAGTTTGATAACAAGGCAATATATCAAGATAAAGCGATGGAAAGTTTCTTTAATGGTGTAATATGCGAGCAGTATAGAAGAATGTAGAAAAGAGACCGCTTAAAGGGGTTGGCCGTTTAACAATGGTTAAAGTAAAGAGAAGTACTTGTAAGAAACAGGTAATAGTGTTTGTTTACTACAGGCGGCCTTCAAAGCAGGTTTCACTTATAATATAATATAATATAATATAATATAATATAATATAATATAATATAATATAATATAATTTTAACGTGAAAAACAAAAGCGACATGTGTTTTACACCATATGCTATATTAATACACATCTTTATATGACACAATATATACATTACCATATAAAGGTTTTAAGGGTACGTGCACATCATCTATTTCTGTATTTCCATCCTTTTTTTCATTTTTTTCATTTTCCAGTTCTTCTAATTTTTTTTCAGCTGAAATCAAGAAAACGACACTGATATAAAACAGGGATGAATATAGATAGAATTCACCCTTCCACAAAACCTTAAATAACATCTGAGGTCCCACAAACCTGCGACAAATGACGCATTAATTTATGAAGTCATAAATAAAACAATTAAAACTCCTTTGAATATTTCGTTCTATTAAGAGCCGTGGACGAGGCAATTATTTCGAATTACGAAGGTCGGTTACAGAGTTATTTACTCTTGATTCCGGTGATAATGTTAGATAAGAGAGGCACATAGCGATCTGATACAACTCAAGATGAGGCACAATTAAAACTTCCAGAACATAATGCTCCGAATTGATAAAACAGATATTAAAGTTAAAAAATGGGGTGGTCAATTTGACTGTACATTTTCTACAATAATTTTATCGTACTATCTGTTGTTTTCCTTTACAGACCCATCCTACTGCATGACTAGTAAAATGTAAATATGCCGAGCAGAAGTTAAAAAGAAGTATGTATACTACAAAACAAAATAGATAATTATCGCCGTCAATGTGACGTCACTGTGTATATTGGTCTATGTAGATACCCGAGGAGTCTGATTATGGCACTTTGGATAAAACTCGGAGTTTATCGTAAGCGATACAATACTAGTATACATGTAACACTTCTGTATCAATTCTAAAGGATTTTGCTCATAACATACAATCGGAAATGTGTAAAACATGTATTCAAAATTCACATATTTCCAAAAATGTTCCGAATGACTTTGAGAATATGGGCATTCATAGTCAACGGATAACAAAAGAAATACCTGAGTTGAAAACCATTACTGTCATTTGATATTACGATAACTACTTTTACAAAGGGCAAAATTAACACTTGCAAGACGGCAACAACTCAGGTCAATCGGGCTAAATCACCTACTAGAAAAAGGTTCTTGGTGAGAATTCCTCTTCCTCCTAAAGATGACCGTAATTACAGCGGCAGTTAAGACTACAAGTAAAACTAACACAATGGGTAAAATAACAGGAAGGCTATCAGCAGAGTCTTCCGAAATTTTATTATGGTGTGTTGATGTTGTTGAGGTTGAAGCCATGCCTTGATTCCTATAAAAATTGAGCATGTATCTTACAGTAATTAAAACAATTGCTCTTTCTTGAAAAAGTTTTCTTGTTATAATACTAGTAATATTAGTGAAGAGCTTACGGCGGCCTTAGTGTATGACTAGGCATATGCCTATTATTATCATTTGGTCTAGGTACACAACTGATATGACTATACCCCGGGGGGATTCGAACCAGCTTGTTTTCTTTAATGTTTTATGTAACTACTGTCTACTGATATCAATACACCACTGACTTTACTTCACTACTTCTGCTACTGATGTTTATATTGTCTTAACAATACAATAGATGATGACGATGATGATGATTGTGATGATGATGAAGTAAACGATGAAAAAAGATGATGATGATGATGATGATGATGATGATGATGATGATGATGAAGATGATGATTATGATGAAGATGAAGAAAAGATGATGATGATGATGATGATGATTATGATATTGAAAATGATGATGATGATGGTGATGAAAATGATGATAATGATGATGATGATGATGATGATGATGATGATATGATGACAATGACGATGATGGTCACGAAAACAATGATGACGACAACGATGACATGTTGATGATGATGAAAAGATGATGATGATATGATGATAAAGAGGATGACGATGAAGAAGAAAAGATGATGATTATGATATTGAAAATTATGATGATTATGATGAAAATGATGATGATGATGATGATGATGGTGATGGTGATAATGGTGATGACGATGGTCTCGACAACAATGATGACGACAACAATGATATGTCGATGATGATGTTGATGATGATGATGTTGAAAATGATGATGACGGTGATGATGATGATGATGATGATGATGATGATGATGATGATGATGATGATGATGATGATGAAGATGATGATGATGATGATGAACGTACGTAGTCGTATTTTGGTATTTTCCTGTATTCGTCGCGATGGATACTGCGACCAAGGCAACTCTGAGTGGGAGACATGCTGAGTCTGAAAAAAATTTAAAATGCATTAGCTTTAACTGATTTTTGTATTGTACACAGCACTTATTTCAGATATACCTTTCTGTAAAATTAACACTTCCCCGATTGGTAGTGTGGCAATCATTTCTTCAATCTGAGCTTTACACCCCCCCCCCCCCAAAAAAAAAAATAAGTGAATAAATTAATAGATAAAATAGAAAAGAAAAACGTACTAAAACAATAAAGTTCAGAATTATCCTTTTAATTTTACTTATGTTTGGTATAGACTTGCCATGACTTAAACGTACCGGACCAAGTTATGGTTAAAGTTCAAAAGAGTTTTAAGAAGTTCGCAGTATTAATTTGTTTAAATCACTGAAGTCTGTAGATCATTGTTATTCACCTCGATTTAATAAAGTCGCAAATTCAAGGTTTCTGTCGCCTTAGTGATATCGGGCGGTCAGTCTCACCTGATTCTTACATACCTGATTGTCTACTTAAATCATACTGATAATATTCCATCCAATGCATCGTTGCCATTCTCGTACATTATAAGGAAAATACAATGGCTTTCATTTTCATTTCATTTTATTTCTTAAACCCAGCTCCTTCCCCGCTAAAAATAAATGTAGCCACAGCTCTCATCCCTCGACCCTCGACTGTCCATCTTACACACTGAAAATAAACGAGAAACGGTTTGTATGTAACCTACATTTAAATACATCCGCCGACAGGTATGTCACATTTGGACATCTGCCATTTGCCTCCTTGCATAACCTTACGTCGATTTTCCCAGCAATGCTGTTAAATTCTGGACAAAACCCTGAAAATATGGTCCAAAGTCAATACAGATCGAAAGAGAGATATATAAAGATCATTTACAATCATGTTCAAAAAAGTTTTATATAACGTTTGTTCTGAGGCCTGCATATTCCTCCCCATATCTATCTATTCCTTTTATAACTATGTCGTTGATGAATGTCGATCTGCGCATGCGCGTTGACCATTACTAATGGTGTACACTAGCCTTTAGCTTATAGAGAGATCTAGTAGAAATATCATTAAATTTATTAGTTGTAACCGAAGTAACGTTGCCTCAAGAAAAGTATGACCCTAAATTATACATTTCTATTAAATACGTAACGAGCAACAGATATTAACTCCCCTTTTAAATTAGACATTTACTACTTCCATAATTTTTGATTACTTCTCACCTGGCTGTACCCAAATATTGGATACGCAAAACTCCTGTACTGTACCCTGCTCGTCCTCCAGGCAGTGGTATGGCTGACTGACAGGACATCCCAGTTCTTGACCACGCTGTCGCCATTGGTGTGGAGTAGGACACACTGCCGCACTGATCTGAATATAGATAATAGATGGACTGATAGATCCATGGAGGAACGGACCAACCGACAAATCGATCGATTGATTGATATTTTATGTTTCAACGGCAACCGTGACGTTTTACATCGGTTTTCACGATCTTATGCATGGTCATTTTCTTTCTTTATTACACACAAATCGGCTATATGTGTTGTATATGCGACTGTCCTTTTCTGTAACACCCCTCCCCCATTTTGTCGACTATGAAATTCGTTCCGATGAACAAGTGAGAGACAAATCACACAATCATTTACATATTATCCGTCAACTGTCTCAAATTGTTGACGTAAAACAACTCCCCATCAGTATGAGCCAGTGCTCGTTCTTCGTCGTATATATAGATGTGTGTCATTATGATCATTGGTGTGCCAAACAAATGTTAAATATTCACACAGCCCCTTCTCATACGACCAACTGCATCGATATAACATATACTTCTCATACCTTGGAAGGTCAGCTGCATAGATATAACATATACTTCTCATACCTTGGAAGGCCAGCTGCATAGATATAACATATACTTCTCATTTCTTGGAAAGCCAGCTGCATCGATATAACATATACTTCTCATACCCTGGAAGGTCAGCTGCATTGATATAACATATACTTCTCATACCTTGGAAGGTCAGCTGCATTGATATAACATATACTTCTCATTCCTTGGAAGGTCAGCTGCATTGATATAACATATACTTCTCATACCTTGGAAGGCCAGCTGCATAGATATAACATATACTTCTCATACCTTGGAAGGCCAGCTGCATAGATATAACATATACTTCTCATACCTTGGAAGGTCAGCTGCATTGATATAACATATACTTCTCATACCTTGGAAGGTCAGCTGCATTGATATAACATGTACTTCTCATACCTTGGAAGGTCAGCTGCATTGATATAACATATACTTCTCATACCTTGGAAGGCCAGCTGCATCGATATAACATATACTTCTCATACCTTGGAAGGTCAGCTGCATTGATATAACATATACTTCTCATACCTTGGAAGGCCAGCTGCATAGATATAACATATACTTCTCATACCTTGGAAGGTCAGCTGCATTGATATAACATATACTTCTCATTCCTTGGAAGGTCAGCTGCATAGATATAACATATACTTCTCATTCCTTGGAAGGTCAGCTGCATTGATATAACATGTACTTCTCATACCTTGGAAGGCCAGCTGCATAGATATAACATATACTTCTCATACCTTGGAAAGCCAGCTGCATAGATATAACATATACTTCTCATACCTTGGAAAGCCAGCTGCATAGATATAACATATACTTCTCATACCTTGGAAGGCCAGCTGCATCGATATAACATGTACTTCTCATACCTTGGAAGGTCAGCTGCATCGATATAACATATACTTCTCATACCTTGGAAGGCCAGCTGCATCGATATAACATATACTTCTCATACCTTGGAAGGCCAGCTGCATAGATATAACATATACTTCTCATACCTTGGAAGGCCAGCTGCATTGATATAACATATACTTCTCATACCTTGGAAGGCCAGCTGCATAGATATAACATATACTTCTCATACCTTGGAAGGCCAGCTGCATCGATATAACATATACTTCTCATTCCTTGGAAGGTCAGCTGCATTGATATAACATGTACTTCTCATTCCTTGGAAGGCCAGCTGCATTGATATAACATATACTTCTCATACCTTGGAAGGTCAGCTGCATAGATATAACATATACTTCTCATTCCTTGGAAGG
Source organism: Pteria penguin (assembly GCA_035048485.1). Classification (NCBI taxonomy): domain Eukaryota; kingdom Metazoa; phylum Mollusca; class Bivalvia; order Pterioida; family Pteriidae; genus Pteria; species Pteria penguin. The sequence continues at coordinate 43,392,065 of CM068591.1, read as the reverse complement.
CCAGCTGCATCGATATAACATATACTTCTCATTCCTTGGAAGGCCAGCTGCATTGATATAACATATACTTCTCATACCTTGGAAGGTCAGCTGCATAGATATAACATATACTTCTCATACCTTGGAAGGCCAGCTGCATAGATATAACATATACTTCTCATACCTTGGAAGGCCAGCTGCATAGATATAACATATACTTCTCATACCTTGGAAGGTCAGCTGCATAGATATAACATATACTTCTCATTCCTTGGAAGGCCAGCTGCATTGATATAACATATACTTCTCATACCTTGGAAGGTCAGCTGCATAGATATAACATATACTTCTCATTTCTTGGAAAGCCAGCTGCATCGATATAACATATACTTCTCATACCTTGGAAGGCCAGCTGCATAGATATAACATATACTTCTCATACCTTGGAAGGTCAGCTGCATAGATATAACATATACTTCTCATACCTTGGAAGGCCAGCTGCATAGATATAACATATACTTCTCATACCTTGGAAGGCCAGCTGCATAGATATAACATATACTTCTCATACCTTGGAAGGCCAGCTGCATTGATATAACATATACTTCTCATACCTTGGAAGGTCAGCTGTTTTGTGGGTTTTAATTTTTTTTGGGGGGGGGGTGTTTTTGTTTTTTATCTTGTTTTTGTTTGTTTTTGTTATTGTTTTTGTCAGGCAATGATAAATGCTGAATTAGAAAGGGGCCAGCTTTTGGGCTAACGAACTCACGTCCTTCTTTTCCATACGCAACCTTTTTATTATTATCACAGTTTTATCGCTTTTCCCCCACAAGCTAATTTTTCTATTATTTTCTATTTTTTCTATTAAATCGCCTAACAATTTAAATTGATGATTTACATGTATTCATAGTCATGCAATTAACATGCAAAATACGGGAGAGGTTCGAATTCCAGTGTGTTAGCCGAACGTCTTTGGTGTTCTAGTTGTGACATTTTCCCCACTCCATCTTTGCTATGTGCCAGGTATAGCGGATGTTGTGACAAAGACTTTTGCTCGCATAGTTTTTCCCCGGAGAATGGGATTAGCATAGGCATTCCCCCTGGAAAAACGAACCCAACGGAATTTTCATCGGGGGAAAATATACTAGTCCTCCAGAAATGCGCTTCTTGTATAGAATTTCTCCCAAAACCAAAGTACCATCTACCATTTATCTAGAAATTAACAATTTTCGGTTTGAGTTTTATGATATTTGGTACACAATTTAAATCATTGCAAGCATAAAATTTATCTAGTTTCATAAAATTTTGTGATTTTCGTTCCACAGTTCATTAAGGATACACGAAACATCAAATTCAAATGATCGAACTTCAAATGTATGTAGAACGATTACAACATCCATAATATCTGCTCGCAAAATCCGGCACAATGAAAGCCGGATAGTTCAAAGGGGGATCTCTATATCAGGGTCATTCCCTCAGGAGGAAAACTATTCTAGCATTCAGTAACTCAAAAATCTCTCTTAAACTTTCAGAGGGAAGCGCAATGGTTATAATAATTATAAAAAGAAGAACACTCTGTCACGAAGTTTTGGCTACTTAATCTTCATTAAGTTACAAAACGATTTACAATTAACAGCTATGTGAAACCCATGCTCATGCTATAAATGTTTCAGCATAAACGTGACCTGTTCGTGTTGCTCTGTTTCAACATTTCGGCCGCTGGTCTTTTTCAAAAAAACATGAACTTAAAAATATGTCACATATGTGAGATATATTTAAGTTCATGTTTTCTTGAAGAAGACCATCGGTCGAAACGTTGAAAAACATTGCAAAACGAATAGGATTTATTGCATTCACTTTGGAATATTTTGAGTGATTAATAAACATAAAGTCAAACTAACAATTCCATAACGTCATAGATCATAAAATACAAAATAGCGCGCAAAAATATATAAAGCATTATAGTGCAATATACAAAGAAAATTAAACTATAAAATATGAGGTAAACTTGGATATCTGGGACAGTATACATAAGTATCAATTTGATTTCTCATCAATAAATATAGCTGGTTCGTAGATCAGTTTAAAGCATAACAAATAAGGACCCACACAGGGTCGACCTCTCGTCCTGTCTAAGCCGATACTGATGAAAGAAGATTCGTATTAAAATGATTACACATTCCATCTATACGCATGTATACTTACATCGAAAACACCATTATGATTAAATAAATATAGGTATATAACTACGGCACTCAGGGGTGGATTAAGAGGGGAAGGAAACCCGACCCTTCCACTTTTTGCCACATATTAAAATCCAAATTTGGCACTCAAAATGGCTGAGTAGTTTGATTAATACACATGCCTCCCCCCTTTTTCGGAAATCCTTGATCCATCACTGACACTAGTACACGACATTATTTTCGGTTTGAATGTAAAACCCCAAGTTTACGCATGTTTTGAGAGGAATCGAGCAAGGTTATGGAAAGTGCAAAGGGCTATTTTTCAAAAAAGATTATCGTTCTACATAAAACTTGACGTAAATATTAATCGTTGTTTTACACCCATCCTCCCAACTTTTATAATAAAAATAATGATAATCATCGGAACAGTTAACGTTGTATGTTGTCACAGAAAAAAAAAATATTGTCACTAACATCGGAAATGAAAGTGTTTTACTTAGTCTTTCATGGCAGCCAGCTATAGTACAGTGGATAAGGCGATGGGCTCGTGACTGAGAGGTCCCGGGTTCTATTCCCGTGATTGATACACCAGTGAACTGTTTTTCGGATGAGAAAGTGAAAGCCGCAACCAACCAACCAACTTTAAATTTACATGTAGCAGTCGTAAAGAGGACTCCTGCATAAGATACGGAAGTGATTATAGTACTGACTCATCATTTAAATGGCGGATCATTCAAGTATTGTGTTTGTCCCAAAGAATTGCTCAAGTAATTAAATTCGACATAAAAATAGGATGTATTAGACAAGATATATATATATATAGAGCTTGGTTTCTAGATCGGGTGAAAAGCGTAACAAATGAGGACCTAGACATAAAGGGTCGACCACTCGTCCTGTCTACATGTATGCCGATATGGATGAAAAAGTATTTATCGTAAATTGATTACACATTCCATTTATATTTGTATATACTTACCTCGAAAATACAGCTTTGAATAAGTAAATATAGGCATATAACTCTGACAATGATGGACAACATTATTGTTGCCATGAAGGTAAATCCCCAAGTTCACGCATGCTTTGTCAGCAACCGATATGTAATAACAAAGTTATGGAAGGTGCAAAAGGCTATTTTTGCAACATAAAGTATCGACCACTCGTCCTGTCTATGCCAATATGGATGAAAGAGTATTCATCTTAAACTGATTACCCATTCCATCTATATGTATATATACTCATCTCGAAAACACAGCTTTGAATATGTAAATATATATATATTCATAACAATGACTCATACACGACATTATTTTGACTATGAAGGTAAATACCAAAATTAACGCCTACGTGTAAAGCAATCGATAGGGATAGGGATAGGTATCAAAAGTGCAAGGCGCTATTTTTCGCGAAAGTTTATCATTTTATAGGAAAAAAAATTACCAATACTTGAATCGTTGTCTCACATCCATCCCGTCCGTTTTTATAATATTAATGATAATAATTATAATTATAACAACAACAATAATAATATTAATGATGATGATGATGACGATAATAATAATAATAGTGATAATAATAATAATAATAATAATAATAATAATAATAATAATAATAATAATAATAATAATTAATAATCATCATCATCATCATAGGATCAGTCAACCAGTGTGATGGCTAAACCCCGGACCAGGTGTCCTGTATAATGGCTAGACGCTGGATCATTCAAACTACATTAGTAATACACACCAGATCATGTGAGATGTATGATGGCTAAACAGCAGATAAAAAAGGGGAGGGGGAGGGGGATTATAAAATGGAATACAAAAAAAGTCCGTTACCTTTCTGACACTAAAATGTAATCTCTCCGAAGCTCGATGAACCTGTGTATAAATGAACCCTACCTACGGTTGAGAAAATGAAGGGCGAGGTCTGGTAAATCGGTAGGCGTGACATGTATAAGATCATTTACTGCTTCCGGTGGGTCCGATCCAAAGATATAAATTTCCAATCATGGCAGATATATTTGTTATGATACACAGCTGTAAATCCGCAAAACAATTTAAATAAATCAGATGAGAGCAAATTTATAAGATACCTTTGAATGTTTCGTGGGAATACCGATATAAAAAGACAAAATTGTGAGTAAAGGCAAGCACGGACGCCCTGAAGACTCCAGAGGTGGGATCAGGTATATATATGTATATGTAAACTTACATCGAAAACAGAGTTCTGATTAAGTAAATATAGGTATATAACTACGACACTCAGTGGCGGATTTAGTGGGGGGGGGGGGGGGAGCCCGACCCCTCCCAAATCTCGCCACATATATACACGTAAATATCCAGATTTGGCACAAAATGGCAGTGCAATTTGGCTAATACACATGCGGCCCCCCATTTGGGAAATCCTTGATCGGCCTCGGACACTGATACACGACATTATTTTCGGTTGGAATTTAAAACCCCAAGTTCACTCATGTATTGAGAGCAATCGAGCAAAGTGATGGAAGGTGCAACGGGCTCTTAAAAAATGTTTATCGTTCTATAACCCTTTACCTAAAGAGTAGTCGTTGTTTTGCACCCATCCCGCCCACTTTTATAATAAAAATAATGATAATCATCGGAACAGTTAACGTGGTATGTTGTCACAGAAAAAAAAATTGTCACTAACATCGGAAATGAAAGTATTTTACTTTGTACTTCATGGCAGCCAGCTATAGTACAGCGGATAAGGCGATGGGCTCGTGACTGAGAGGTCCCGGGTTCTATTCCCGTGATTGATACACCAGTGAACTGTTTTTCGGATGAGAAAGTGAAAGCCGAGGTCCGTGAAGCTGTAGGCGTGACATGTATATGATCCTTTACTGCTTCCGGTGGGACCGATCCAAAGGTATAAATTTCCAATCATGACAGCCATATTGTTACGATACAACAGCTGTGAATCCATGAATCAATATAAATTAATCAGTTAGATTAAAATACTAAAGTAAGAGGTGTCACATGACTATGGCACTAACAAACAATGTACCACAGTGGATTTTGACGGACCCCTATAATTCAGAGGTGAGACCAGGTGCCCGGGAGGAGTGAGCGTTTCCTCTTTGGCTAGCCACACCCGCCGTGAATGTCCTTTAAAATACAGACAATACAAATATAATTCAGCAATGCATACATACAAGAATGTAATCAAACACTGTGTAGAGAGTGCCACAGCCACACAGCATCAGGAAAAAAGGGTATAATAGCAGTCAAACCCTCCACGGGGAACTTTTTTTACGAGCTCCACACTGTAAAGGGAATAAGTTTGAGGTTAATGTAAAATACGAAAGTAACTGGTGTCACATAACTATGGCACTAACAACAATGTACCACAGTGGAGAAAACACACAGAGCAAAACAAGAAGGAAATGCTTTATTCCCGTTTTAAAGAACATTTAGACTTTCTTTAATCAAGTTTAAATTCTTAAGTGTGACTCATAGAATTACTAAGTCATAAAGAAAATCCTTAAACTTACATGTAGGAGTCGTAATGAGGACTCCTGCATAAGATACGGAAGTGCTTACAGTACTGATTCAACATTTAAATGACACATCATTCAAGTATTTTGTTTGTCCCAAAAGAATTAATATCTCAAGTAATTTGACACAGAAATAGGATGTATTAGACACGATACATAAGTTTTACTTTTTTATCTCAGTTATATATATCTATTATCTCAGTTTTATAACTGTTCCTAGATCAGATGAAAAGGGTAACAAATGAGGACCCAGACCACGAGTGACCCAAACATAAAGGATCGACCACTCGTCCTGTCTATGCCGATATGGATGAAAGAGTATTCACTTTAAACTGATTACACATTCCATCTATCCTTGTATATACTTATATGGAAAACACTGCTTTAAATAAGTAAATATAGCATATAACTCTGACAATGATACACGACATTATTTTCGCTTTGAAGGTAAATCCCCAAGTTCACGCATGCTTTGTGAGCTACTGATATCAAATAGCAAAGTAATAAAAGGTGCAAAAGGCTATTTGTCGACAAAATTTATAATAATAATAATAATAATAATAATAATAATAATAATAATAATAATAATAATAATAATAATAATATCTTAAGAACTGAAGACCAATAATCATCATCATCATCATCATCATCATCATCACAATCATCATCATCATCATTATCATCATCATCATCATCATCATCATCATTAACCAGTGTGATGGCTAGACAACGTATCAGGTAAAACGTATGGTGTTTAGACAGCAGATAAATTTGGGGGGAGGGGGGGGGGTTACAAAATATATAAAATTGCATACAAAATATCATCCATCAAAAAGGCGATTGCATTACATAATACAATATAAAACCTTTCTGATACCAAAAAGCAAGCTCTCTGAAGCTCGATGAACGTGTTTATATATGAATCTTATTATAATACTCCCTTAACCGTTAATCCCTAGTCACGCCGGCGTGGCCTAGTGGTATCGCGCTGGACTCCTGATTGGGAAGCCGGGGTTCGAGTCCCTCTCTGGTCATGCCGGTGTCCTGTCTTTCGGATGAGACAGTAAAAAACCGAGGCCCCGTGTCGTGGTTTGCATGGCACGTTAAAGATCCCTCACTGCTTCGGGTGGGTCCGTTGCAAAGGTCAAAATTTGTATGCTCCGCATCAGGCAGATGCCGTCACCATATACGTGAAATATCCGAGGTGTGGGGTCACGTGATTTAATGGCGATCTAGCTGGACGTGAATATTTTGGAGGAAGGACTTTACCTCAATATCTCCTTCCATATCACATTTATAGTTTTCAAATTGGTGTGATTCAGTATATGTGTAGTTTAGACAACGTTTACATGTGTTTTTGGACTTTTACGTGTTTGGAGAGAAATAGATTATGTCTTCAAAACAACAAAGAGATCTTCGATCGAGCGTCAGTGGTGCGAAAAGTAAAAACAACGAAGAATCAGTGAGTACTACTCTATCCACGATTAGAGACGATATATGTGACATTAAAAATAAGCTATCTAAATTGGATACATTGGAACAAGTAGTAAAAGATACTAAAGAGGATATTTGGGGACACGATGTATTAGATTATCAGATTAAAAGTGTCGCAGAACTATCGGAAGACAATGACGTCGAGATAAAGGAGCTGAGGGCTGAAAATCACAACTTACGTCAAGAGGTAGATCTTATGAAGGCTATCATGATTAGAATGGATAGAAAGATAGAAATTCAAGGGAAAGAGATAACAGAAATTAAGAACAGATCCATGCGGAACAATATTTTGATATTCAATTATGAGGAACGCTCAAACGAGAAGCTTATGGAAACTATCCCACTGGAGATTAGAAAGCAGTTTGGAATCGAGGTGGACTTCATACGGATTCATAGGAACAGCCACACGCCAAATACAAATGGAAAAGCGAGATCTATAACTGGGAAGCTTGTAGATGGTCAAAAGAAATTCGAGTTATTGGCAGCACAGAGAATGAAAAGGAAAGCAGGCATAAGACTACCATTTGTGATTTCCCCACAATCCCCACCTGAAATTGCAGAGGAACATCAAAAACTTCGACTGATAGACTCAAAATATAGAGAAAATGGGATACGAACCAAACTTAGTGAGAACAAACTCTTTTTCGAAGATGGAACAGCGCACACAGATAAAGTTAATACACCCGGCGTTGAAGATCTGCTCGATGAAACCAAAAAGCTTCAAAAGCTAGAGCTTAAAACAACCAAGAGCACCATTGTGGAAAAAAAATAAATTCAAAGGAAATGGCCGTAAAGTATCTAATATTAATGAAGTGAGAGATACCTACAAGAAAGTGGTGAACAATAAAGAGTACGCGAAAGCCGATCATAACATTTTAGTGTATCGTACTGGAGATGAGGAAGGTTTCTGCGATGGCGCGGGAAAACGGATTCTGAAACATCTTAAGGATCACAACATTGATAACGTAGCACTCGTCATCTCTCGGTTGTACAGCAGTCAACGTCTCGGTCCTCGTCGATTTGACATTATGGTGGATGTGGCCGATCAAGTTCTACAGAACATTTCATAAATTTGTACCATATCAGTGTAATACGTTCAATAACTTCTTTTCAGCGTTTATGAATGAGGTTGTTCTTTTTGGATTTTAAAAGTCCCGCCACTATGGAACGGTAACTCTTCAGAATTTCCGGTTACAAGATAAACACCTTTTAAAAGTGACAGTAACGCCGAGAAAGACACACCAACATTATTGTTTAAACGTTTTGTTATATAAATGTGGCGATATTGTATAATTCGTTTATTGTAGAGTATCATATGGAACTTGTAACATAAGATATGATAAGCAGAGTGTTTGTATATAAGCTTTAAATATCCCCTCTGTCCAAATTATGAACTGTCAATGAGAGTGTAAGCCGTAACGAAAACTGGACTTGGCAATTTCTCCAGTAAATTGTATGAGGGTGAGTGTGGTGTGTATGTGTGAATATTTAACTATTTGAGAATGCTCAGAAAATATGTGTGAATATGTTTTATCTGGGAATATGCAGAAAGTATTTTCTCGGTGGGTTAAAGGTATTTTCAGGTGCTTGATTCCTTGAAGTATTTATTATCATTGTTTTAAATGAATGAAGATGTAAGCTTTAAGATAGCATCTGTTAATTGCCGGGGTCTTGGATCTCCATCTAAAAGAAAAGATGTCCTCAACTACTACAGAGATAAAAGATATGCAATTGTATGTCTGCAAGACACACATTTTATTAAAAAGTTAGAGCCCTATATTGAGTCACAATGGGGCTATAAATGTTTTTTCAACTCGTATAACTCAATCTCAAGAGGAGTAGCAATATTGTTCAATAATAATTTTGAATTCAAAATACGGGATAGACGTGAAGACAACAGTGGTAATATGCTTGCATTGAATATGAAAATTGATGAAATGAATTTAACATTGATAAATATATATGGTCCCAATACAGATTCTCCAGAATTCTTTAATAATATTCGATCAGTAATTTTAGATTTTAACAATCCATATTGTATTTTATGTGGAGACTTCAATGTAGCGTTAGACCCAAATTTAGATACTTTTACCTACTCTAGTATTAATAATCCCAAAGCAAGGGGAAAGGTTTTAGAAATAATGAAAGACCTCAATTTAAATGATTATTATAGAAAACTAAACCCTACAAAAAATCTTCACTTGGCACAAAAAAATTCCAGTGAAGCATGGGAGACTTGATTATTTCTTATATTTTTCTTATTTTTTATATTTTTATGACCTCTCAATATGTGATACCTGTTGATCCTTGTTCTTTACATGGAGGGTTATTTATAAATATTTAAATGTACGTCCTTTGACTGTTCTGTCGTTACGGTGAGTGGGAAGGTGGTCAAGTAAACCGGTTAACCACACCATTTGTTTGGCTTTTGTCAAATTAAATGGCCGTCCTAAGTCGGTATCGTAATTGCACTACAATCAAATATTTTTGTAATGTGTTATATGTTCTAGTATATTATTTATATTCATATACTGTATAGCTCCATGGTGACTTCTGCCACATATCTGAGCCAGTAACTCCTCTTTTTTCTTTCTTAATATCAGAAAATACGTGTAACATTATAGATAATATATCAATAAATGCTGGCTATAGATCTGATCATTCAACTGTAATTCTAGATATAAAGTTTAATCAATTTAAACGTGGCCCAGGTCTTTGGAAATTTAATAACACATTACTTTATGACACAGAGTATATTCGAAAAGTTAAACAAAAAATTGCGATGGTTAAATCTCAGCATGCAAAAATTCATATAACCAGGCTAATGTCTCTACTATTCCAAATGATGAGATTCAATTTTCAATAGATGATTGCACTTTTTTTGAATTGCTTTTAATGGAGATTAGATCATTAACAATTTCCCATTCTATTTACATTAAAAGAGAAAAAGATAAAAAATAGAAACAATTAAGGAAATTGATGAATTAGAGATAGAATGTCAGGCCAATGCAAGCAAAAACCATATACTTGATGAAAAGAAAAATGAATTAACACTTATTAGAAATGAAAAATTAAAAGGAAATATTATCAGGTCAAAAGCATAGTGGATTGATGAGGGAGAAAAACCTTCGTCTTATTTTTGTAATTTGGAGAAAAGAAACATTACTAATAAAACTATTCAAAAGCTAGAGTTAATTGATGGATCAATGATATATGAACAAAATGAAATTCTTAATCAAACAAAGACATTTTATCAAGACTTATATTCAAATAAAGAAGATGAGCTTATTGATGTAGACTTAACTGATATATTTAATGAACAGAATCTACCTAAACTGAACGAAGATGAATGCCATATGCTTGATTCAGAAATATCAGAATCTGAAATACTAAATACTCTTAAAAAATGAAAAATAATAAATCACCAGGAAGTTCAGGGTATACAGCAGAATTTTATAAATTTTTCTGGCAAGATTTAAAGTGTTTTATTCTCAGGGCAATACAAAATATTTTTAATACAAATATTTTACCTATATCACAACGACTCGGTATAATAACATGTTTGCCTAAAGGTGAGAAACCCAGACAATATCTTAAGAACTGGAGACCAATAACTCTTCTAAATGTATTCTATAAATTAATTTCTGGATGTATAAGTAACCGTATACGATCCTGTCTCGATAAACTAATATCTAACTCACAAACATGTTTCATGAGTGGAAGATATATTGGGGAAAATACTCGCTTTATATATGACCTTATGTGTCATACAGAAAATAATAATATTCCTGGTTTACTTGTTTTAATAGATTTTGAAAAAGCATTTGATTCTGTTGCATGATCTTTTATATACAAGGTTCTAAAGTTCTTTAATTTTGGTCAAAATATCATCAATTGGATAAAGATTCTTAATTTCAATTTTAAAGCTTCAATTCTGCAAAGTGGTTTTCTGTCAGAGCAAATAAATGTTGAACATGGCTGCCGTCAGGGCGATCCTGTTGCCCCTTACATCTTTCTTCTTTGTGCAGAGATACTCTCACTCCTAATTAAAGCTAACAGAGATATTAAAGTAATTATTTTAAACAGCAATGAATATAAAATATCTCAATATGCTGACGACACTTCACTTATTACCGATGGTTCAAAAAAATCTCTTTTTGCAGCTTTGGATACCTTGGAATACTTTGCAAAAATATATGGTCTAAAAATCAACAGTTCTAAAACTAAAATAGTCTGGATAGGATCCAAAAAATTTAGCAAAGAAGTGTATCAGTACTTAAGATGGAAATTAGATTGGGGAGCAACAACTTTTGATTTATTAGGAATTAATTTTGCAGTTGATCTTAAAGATATAGTGGAAAAAAAACTATCAGATACAATTACCCAAAGTCCATGCTCTTATAAAACAATGGTCCAGGCGTCTACTAACCCCTATTGGGAGAGTCACTGTGGCAAAAACCCTAATTATACCTAAACTTAATCACCTATTTATATCCTTACCCAATCCTAGCAATAATCATATATTGGAATTCATATGGGGTGGAAAACATAACAAAGTTAAAAGGGAAATCCTCATTAAAGATTATGATAAGGGTGGGTTAAAAATAACAGATATAAAATCTTTTATTACTTCATTAAAATGTACCTGGATTAATAGAATATTAAAAGGAGGCCAAATATGGATGGACATTTTTATAGAAAATTATGGAAATGATATTATGAATAAACTAATAGACTTTGGTGATGAATTTATTACATATATTGCCAAACATACAAAAAATAATTTTTGGAAAGATACTCTATGCTGTTGGCAAGAAGTTATGAAATTGAAACTGAATGAAAATAATCTAAGCCTATCTCAGTCGGGTACAGTTCTAAATTACAAATCAACGAAAAGCCATTTTTTATTGAGCAATGGTATTTAAAGGGGGTTAAAATAATTCAAGACTTTTTTGATAATGATGGAAAGTTACTTTCGAAAAGAAAATTTGAAGACAGATTTCGCATAAACAACATCTGTTTTTTACAATTCAATGGTATGATATCAGCAATTGCTCAGTTATTAAAAAACAACCCTAACATAGAAAATAATTTAGTTTTAACACATCTACCCTTTCATTATAAATGTGTTGTTGTAGCAGGAAAGGATAAAGTCTCAAAATATTTATACAATATGCTAATAAAGAAAACAATCATACCTACTGCTTTCTTAAAGTGGAATTCGATAATTCCTTTGGATAAAAATTATTTATCAGATGAAATTTTCAAAATATGTTTTTATACTACAAGAGATTCATCTCTACAATGGTTACAATTTAGAATACTACATAGAATTATTCCTGTTGGATATTACTTAAAGAAAATTCATATAAAAATGTCAGACACTTGTTTCCTTTGTAATGTTAATTTTTATACCATTATGTATTTTACAATACCTTACATGTTTATATTTTTATGACCCCTCAATATGCGATACCTGTTGACCCTTGTTCTTTACATGGAGGATTATTTATAAATTTTTAAATGTACGTCCTTTGATTGTTCTGCTGTTACGGTGAGTGGGAAGGTGGGCCCGTAAACCGGTTAACCACACCATTTGTTTGGCTTTTGTTAAATTAAATGACCGTCCTAAGTCGGTATCGTAATTGCACTACAATCAAATATTTTTGTAATGTGATATATGTTCTAGTATATTATTTATATTCATGTATTGGATAGCTCTATGGTGACTTCTGTCACATAACTGAGCCAGTAACTCCTCTTTTTTCTTTCAGAAACAATAGAGCATCTATTCTATGAATGTTCTAGGATAAATACTCTGTGGGAAAACCTAGTTGAATTCATAAATAGCAATTGTAATTGCAATTTATCTCTCTCTTTGCTAGATATCATTTTTGGAAAAAGAAAATATTTTGAAAATGTAGCTATAAATTTAATTATTTTATGGACAAAGCAATATATTTTTTTATGTTCCAAATTAAATAAAACTCCCATAATTTCAGCTCTTAAAACAACTTTGGTACTGAAATATCAAACTGAAAAATGCTTATCATACAGAAGAAATGAAAACAATAAATTTAGAGATGTCTGGAAATTATATGGAAAGGCGTTTGAAAGTAAATAATTTTCTGTTGAAATTATAAGATGATTTTTCTTCTATCATATAACATTCATCGGCATTTATTCAGATATTCTTGAGTACCTTGACATTAATATCAGTTTACCGTGAATTAATGCTTCAATTTACTCTTTGAATATCCCACCATTTACAAGTATAACACCAAGTTTTTTGTTGTTGTTTTTTGTTGTTTTATAATAATTTTACATTCCTTAGTTTATAATTATTATTACCATATACATGTACTTCTGTACATATAGTTATTGTAGATATATGAGTTATTGTTTGTGTCAATGAATGTGAATATATATATATATATATATATATATATCTATATATATATAAATATATATATATATATATATATATATATATATATATATTATATATATATATATATATATATATATATATATATATATATATATTTATATATACATCTGTGTGTATGTAATTGTATGGATATGTATGTGTAGGTATATAAGTGTGTATGTGTGTATGTGTATGTATATCTAAGTGTATGGGTATGTATGTGTAAGTATGTAAAAGTGTATGTGTGTATATGTAAAAATTTATAATAATATTTATTCAAATAGTTAAGGTTACATATGTATGCAATCTACGAAAGTTGTGGAAATTTGTAAAATTGGTAAACGAATGTGATGTGGGTATAAATGTGCATATAAGTGTGCATGAAAGTTAAGGTTAGACCTATTAAAAGCACAGTATGATCTTAATTTACAAAACCCATGGTATTCTATATGAAATTGAGTATCTGTTCTGTCTGCGTTAATGTTTTGTGTTGAATATGTTACAATAAAAAAAAACCATCCGTGGTGTGACGTTAAACAAAAATCGATCAATCAATCAATCAATCAATCAATTAAATCCCTAGTCTGTCTGTAATCAATCTAGTCATCTTTTCTCTAAATAATAAGGAAGTATTGATTTCGCTGAGATATATTTATATAATATTAATAAAGATATCTATATATAACTACGCAGTTTATGAAAATATCATACAATGTCATGATAATACCATACAAGTAAAATCCGTTCCCATCACAAAGACACTAGTAGTTTAGCTATACATTAATAAAGTAAGCTATGGCCATGCGCTTTTCCACGAATAGCTTTAGGGGATTTTCAGAAAGTATATGACTTTGTCGACTGGCGAACTGTACTCAGCATATCGATAGTATGGGGAATCTCTTAGATATGTACGTGACTAAAAGTATTAGTCATGGACTCGTCCATACGTTAATTTCGAATTCTGAAATAATTTTCTCAAATACTGACTTAAAGCTTTTAGAATATACTAAGTTATGTTCCCAAAACGTTATTTGATCCTAAACTACTTATGAAGATGTGTATTGTAGAATTTTGTTACTTCTGTTTTTTCTAGTATTATCATGTTTATGTGCATGCCCTTGGTGATTTGTGTCATACGGCCTAGCCGGATGTCTTCTGTTTTCTCTTTGGGGAGGTTACTTATTAAGGAAATGTATGAAATCTACTTTATACTGTAAACCACTTTATACCTGGTATTTCATGGCAGCTAGAGCCGATGTAGCCCATGGATGAAGTGCTCGGCTCGTCACCGAGAGGTTTCGAGTTCGACTACCGTTGTGAGTACACCGCTGGATGAAAAAGTGAAACTGAGGTTCCGTGTAGCGGTAGGCGTTGAATGCAAGAGATACTTACTGCTTCGGATAGATCCGTTTGAAATACATCAGGCAGATCGCCATATAAGTGACATAATGATGGAGAAAATTAATACAATAATGAATCAATCATTTATGGCAATCATATTTATTATGATACACAGCTGTCAATCTGCAAATCAGTCGGAATAGAATGATAAAATGTCAGATCGAAAGTCGTATTTATAAATAATACCATATATACAGTGCTGAATTATATTTGTTTCATCTGTATGGGCAATCACGGCGAGCGTGACTACCCAAAAGGAGACGCTTACTCCTCCCGGAAACTTGGTCTTACCTCTGAATTTCAGAGGTATGTGAATATCTACTCTGGTACATTGTTGTTATAGTGCCATTGTCATGTGACACCAGTTGCTTTCATATTTTATATTCATACTTCAGTATACGAAAATGTTTTAGTAACGTTTTACAGAATATTTAGATTTACTTAAATCAAGGTGAAAGTCTGAAATGTGCTTCATACAATCAACGACATAGATGAAAATAATGAATAAATGAATTGGAAATGTCCCTCAGTTTACATGTAGGAGTCGCATAGCCAATACCCAAGTGTTAAATTTCGGATCATACATGCATCCCCCCTCCGAAAAAAGAAATAAATTGCTTAAGTAACGAACGAAATTATAGATGGGATCTCTGAGACGATATACAAAAGTATCACTTGGATTTCTCAGCTATATGTAGTGGTTCCTAGATGAGGTTAAAGGCATAACAAATGAGGACACAGATCACGAGTGTCTTTTTTATAATAATAATAATATCAATCATCATCATAATCGGATCAGTAAAGATGGTATGATGTCACAGAAAATATATTGTCATTGTCATCAGAATGACAGTTTTTCACTTAGTATTTCATGGAAGCGAGATGAAGCACAGATGATGAGGCACTGGAATCTTGACCAAAAGATCCCGGTTCGAATTCCGTCATGGGTACACCATACTGTTAAATGAGAAAGTGAAAACCGAGGTACCTTGAAACGGTAGGCGTTAAATGTAAAATATTCCTTAGTGATCCGTTTGGGTCCGTTCCAAAAGTATAAATTTACGTGAAATGCATCAAGGAGAATCGTGAAGTAAAGAATATCAACCAATCAATCAATCAAACAATCAATCATGGCAGCCTTATATAAAAATATAGCGTGGTTTCCATTTTCTATTCAAAAAAGGATGCGTTCCCACTCGTCCTGTCTAATCCTGTATTGATGAAAGGGGTTTCGTCTTGAAATAATTACTCATTTGTATACTAACCTCAAAAACACCGTTCTGAATATGTACATGCGGGTATATAACTATATGACAATGATAAACATTAATTTCGCTTTGAAGGTAACTCTCTGAGAAACAGCCAATCCTGCGAGAGATATATAAGTAAATGTCGTAAGTAAAGTGTAAGTAATGAAACAACACGTTTTGTAAAACTTTGGTATTAAAAAGAGCCCTCTAATCAAAACAAAATCTACTATTGCAAAAAAGCTTTTTTTTAAATGTAAATTGAATATAATAGATATAGAACATATATACCTATTAATTTAGTGCACCATATGCGCATTTCGACAACTTATGTCTCTTCAGTGATGCTCGTGGCCAAATGATTGGAATTGTCAAAATATATAAATATTTGAAGAGCGGTGTTGAAACCAAAATGACCGAAAAGTGAACCAAAGAATCTATCTAAGGACAGAGCTATGCATGAGGGAGATACTCCTTAGTTTTGGAGTGATTTATAAAAATAAAAATAAAAATAAAAAAAAAAAAAGAAAAAAAAGATTTTCTGTCCTTATTACGCAAAAGAAAAGTAAAAAGTTCGTTTACCCTACATTTTATATAAAAAGCGAAATATATTTACTATTTATATAATCTAAATAGCTGTGTATCATACTTTTGTAATGATAATTCAAATGTAAAATTTAGAATTTACAATATTAGAAGTACATGTATATATACCGGGTACTAAATCCTTTTTTAGAGATCCTAAAACCAAAACTACCAATAAAAAGTATGAAATGAATGGGTAAATCCAGTAGCCACCAATAATCGAAAAGAATTACATGTATACGGTAAATAGGGAGGATTGTGCATAAGAAGCCAAGATTTAGATATTCCTCCATTTATGTAAGCATGTACTTAACAGGAGATAGACGCAAGTTTTCCTTTGGTACCCTCGAATTGTAAGCTACATCTGGCTGTATAGTGGATTACAAGACGCCAGTTGTTTTATTGTAATTTATCATTCTGTTAGAAATATGTCGAGTTATCTTTAAAACATATAAATCAAAACTAATTTTGATGTATGCCATGGATTTTTCCTGGCATTCCAAACACTATCAGGAACTTCAATAACGACATCTTCAAACATCACAAACTTTCCTTTCATAAATAGCAACATTCCATTATCGCCCGCATACGATGTATTCATATCTCAGTTAATACGTTATTCCAGAGCTTGTTCAAATTACAATGACTTTGTTCTGAGGGCTAGGCGAATTTCAGTTAAGCTGCTCAACCAGGGTTATATGTGTGCTAGACTAGCAACGTCACTGAGGAAGTTCTAGGGTCGTTACGAGACTCTTATTACTCCATATGATAACTCGTTATCCAGACTTTTAAATGATATTCTGGACTGAGACCGATTCCGATCATTTTACAAAGACTTGACACCTTCTGTAGTAGAAGGTTACATACTTTGTCTTCTGAATGTATAAATACATATGTAATTTACACGATTTGACTCTTTCTACTGGGTATATGTGACGGGTGTTGCTAGCAAGCAGGAGATGCTCACTCTCCCCGGGCATCTGATCTCACTCCATCATAGGGGTTCACATATGCTCTTCAAGTAGACATATTTTGTTATTTTCCACTTGGTTTTCATTTTCACTGATTTTGTATGACCTCTGGTTTTATGATTTTTATACTTATGGTTTGGATTTATCCATCATCTTTACAATTCTATTAAATGAATCCCATTTCTCATTGAATGGAAGACTTGCTCCCTTCTTGCGACTGAAACATCCCTCAAAAATAACACTTTCCTTATTCTCATTGATGCAGGCATTGCGTTTTCTTTCATTCCACGATTAATAGACATTTGACATAGCATAGATATCGTATTCCATTTTCAACATGATCTTTGAAACAAAGATCTGAAAAAAAGTTTCTTTTCAATAACAAGGGCGGTTATATGGTTATGAAATCTGTAGGCTCTATCTCATTTTGGTATATCGGAGTAAAACGAATGCAAGTTTACTGTCTAAATCAAATATGCAGTTCCTCATAATAGTGCTACATATCAAGTTTCAGTTCATTATCTCGGTCCATCATAAAATGTCATAGAGAGATCTCATAGAATAATATCAGAGAGACGTCATAGAGAGATGTCCTAAAAATGTCATAAAGAGATCTCATAGAGATGTCATAAAGAGATCTCATAGAGATGTCATAAAGATGTGTCATAGAGAGATATCATATAGAGATGTCATAGAAAGATGTGATATGCAAAGAATGGAAGTCAGAAACGTGACATATTTATATGACATACTATGTTCTATATGTATACTAACCCAGGCAACGATTATAAAAGAAAACCTGAATATATTTTTAGATTACATACATCTTCGTTGTTTGTGTTCAAGTCACTGACGTAGTGTTCTCTCATTATCTTCACAACTAAAGTGTTTTAATCAAACAGGCAGTTGGTTCGCCAGGTAGATTGATATTAAAAAGCCAATATAAGGAACTGTCAATTGACCACCCTAAGATTTCCATATATACGAATACCTTTGTGACGTCATCCATGGTTATTATTTGCTCTTATTCTGCATGCATTATTAACCTGGGATTCACTTTATCATATATAATCGGGTCAAATCTCTTTCTATGATGACATACTGTGATCATCTGTTTATACCTGTGTACTTATCTTCGTCGTAAATTCCTTTATCTATTCATTTACGTCTACCTGACATGCTGTTGAGTGAGTGTCACACTTTAATACGTATTTCCCGTAACCAGTGCAAAGAACAGGCACTATAATCTGGGAAATGTCATTTAAGAGACTTCACTCTGGTCTCTTCTACAGTTGGATTTAGAACATTCCGACGTGGTTGCGTCAGAGCTTTAATCTCTCATTTAGACAGATCAGTTCACAGTACACGATGTGTTTATATAACACTAGAATATATATGACAAAATACAAACCAAATAATTGGATAGTTTTGCTTTAATTGCACAATACCAATAGCAGGAAATAACAATATTTACTCCGTTGCATTATACGCGCGTCGTTTAAATTCAGGGAAGCAATTTTCTATATTATGCAAAAACTCATGTCAAACTAGGTCACAAACAATGCCTCTATGAACAAAGAAATCCGTAAAACTATTTTGATATACATTTTTGCTTTTATGCTCTAATTCATTTGACATGTGAACTGAAAGTGTATTTCTCTGAGAGAAAAAAAAATGAGTTACTGGCTCAGTTATGTGGCAGAAGTCACCATGGATCTATACAATACATGAATATCAATAATATACTAGCACATATAACACATTACAAAACTATTTGATTGTAGTGCAATTATGGTCATTTAATTTGACAAAAGCCAAGCAAATGGTGTGGTTAACCGGTTTACGGACCCACCTTCCCACTCAACGTAAGAGCAGAACAATCAAAGGACGTAAATTTAAAAAAAATTATAAATAAACCTCCATGTAAAGAACAAGGGTCAACAGGTATCCCATATTGAGAGGTCATAAAAATATAAACACGTAAGGTATTGTAAAACACATAATGATATAAAACTATATGCGACATCAACATGATAAACCGTGTTCTGCCAGTCTGATAGCGAACTAAGACCCTAGATCTGTAGGAGTCCCGACTAACAGTCAGATGGGACGAGGTTCAGGGTCATGTCTCCTCTTAAAGAGGTTTGGACAAGGCCCGTCATATAGTCCCCACCGCCCTGTTAGTCAGCGTGCAACTTTCAAGTAAAAGTCTTCTTAAGGCTGTAGAGGGACCAAACACAAGACCTATAGTCTTTTTGATGATCTCAATGTCATATTGTCTATTTAGAAGACGTTTGACTATTTTATTACATGATAAAATAACGTTATCGGAGCCTTTTACTTTTCTTAGTTTATATACGAGATCACCGTAAAAATTAGGATGGGAAATTCCATTGGATACATACTGTTGAAAAGAAATATTTCCAAATTTAGATAGAAGTTCTGAATAAGATCTAAAGAATTTGCCGAATGTTTTTCTTAGCTTGTGATATCTGTAACCCTGAGTTAAAAGTTTAGTAGTAATTTGTAAATTTCGTTTCTGAAAGTCCAAAACATCGGTGCAGCCTCTAATAAATCGAACTAATTGAGATATAAAGATACCATATGATGGGAGTCGAGGGACATCGCCATCCAAGTAAGGAAAATTTACAATAGGAAATCCAGTCCTCACGTTTATTATAAATACTAGTATATATTAGGTGGTTGATAATTTTGATGTTCAAATCTAAGAAAGGTGTAGATTTATCTCAAGTATTAGCTTTATTCAATTTGAGCTCTGGTGGGTATATTTCTGATATAAATTGTTCGAATTCAGGGTTGTCGATAACCAAAATGTCATCCAGATATCTGCAAATATTATTAAATTTGTCAATGAGGTCGAAACGTTTTGATTTTTGAATAGAAACCATAAATTTCCTTTCATAACAATAAAGAAATAAATCTGCTTTCAGAGGCGCGCAGTTAGTACCCATAGAAATTCCACCTATATATTGATATATCTTGCCATCAAATTGCACAAAAATATTATTCATGAGAAAATCTAGTGCTTTACATAATTCCTTGCAAGTCCAGTATTTATATGAAGTATATTATTTGTTGGAAAAGAATCCGGAGTTATTGGAAATACATATGTAAGTTTTAGATTTTCTGTGAAAGCACCATTGTATAAGAGACAACAACTTGCTTTTAATCAAATCATGAGGCAGAGATGTATAAAGTGTAGAAAAATCAAGTGTAGAAATTTGAGTCGCTTTGAAATTTAGTGAATGAAGTTTGTCTATAACTTCATGAGAATTTTTAATTGACCAAAATTTTTAATTTGAGAGGAACAAAATCTTATTTATAATGAGAAAAAAATCGGGAAAACTGTTTGAACATTTTTATAACCCGAAGTAGGTCGGGCTGTTATGCAAACTGAACCTGTGTTTCTTTTAGAGAAAGTTTGTGACTAAATTTCAGGGTAATACCTGTATCCATAGCGAAAGAGTCCAAAGAACCGTTCAACCTATTTTCGGCCCTAAGTTAAGTCATTATTAAATGAATCCGTATCTATCTGGAGCCCGCTGATCGAAACTTTAACCACTGGTTAAGCTAACGAATAGTAAAATTTCATCCGACTCTACCTTGACTTTATGTAAAGCCTGTGTACTGATTTGTAGCATATGAAACAAGCTTTGTAAATAAATTTTGATTTTTACACAGAAATTTATTAAGATGAAATTAGTTGTCTCTCAAACTTTAACCACTAGTTAGCTTAACCAGTAGCTAAAGTTTCGAACAACTGGCCCCTGAGTGGTAGTGGCTAAATTGCCTGACAATATCTGTGTCATAACGAAACGGAACATTGCATGTCTTACTTTCCGTCTTAAAGTAGGTCACGGTGCACCAATCCAGCTGAAATTCAAACTGAATTTATGCTTATCGAAGAAGAAGTTTGCGAACACATTTAAGGGTAATACCTGAATATATAACGAATTCACAGTCCGGAAAACCGTTTACAAACTTTAAGCAATAAAGTGTGTCACGGCAGATCGATATGTCGGAAATACATACTAGATCTTACGGTTTACTTGTCGAGGAAAATGACCTCGGACGGACAGTTGGACGCACAGCACTATATCATAGTATGCCCTGTCTTACGACAAGTGGGTTAATCATAAGGATGAAAAGTTATACACGTAGATATCACAGAGTGCTTGATTAAAATGCTTGTTACAAAACCATCATACATCAATAGTTTAATCGCTAATAAATAACCCTCCATTCAGACAACAGAGACTTAGAGACAAAATGTTGAGCTTACAAATCTATTTATACTCACAGTATGACTGTATAATTCAATAAATCCATATATCAAAAATATGAGGAAAACTTCAATTATATATGAACGGGAGATAACTGTGCTCTGTCCGGCTGTAGAAAATAAGTAAAAGTAAAAAACGAAGAAGTATCAAAGGGTAAACCATATCTCATGGTCCATGGAATAAAGGGGACAATATCGTGTTTAGTGTAATATTCATACAAATACGAACCCAATAAAATCGAGACCAGGTGCCCGGGAGGAGTAAGCGTCCCCAAATTGCATACAACACACGTCGCAAAAGTCCTGCAACCACCTTTCAGATCGAGGAGGGAAATACATAAATATACATGCATGTACATACGAAGGAAGACGAGATGTATGACTTCCTGTTACAGGAAAACGTTAAGACAGCGACGTAACAAGGTATACAACAGTATCTCTCATATGCATGACTGCGTCCTTTGAATTTCCATTTAGCATCATTGAGAAGACACAAAGTGTGAAAATGTCCATTCCATCCACAAAACTGGTTCTGCTATTTATTCTCTTATTGTTATACAACTTTCTAGAGTCTTATGGACTGAAAATATTTCTATCAAGATAAAAATACAAAACTACCTCACAACAATAGCACATCAATAGGTAATTCAATACAGTAAAAATGGCAAATGCAAATTTCAAAATTATTGTCGTAAAACATCATAAAACTTATTTTGTGAAAAAGAAATCTGATTGTAAAAATAAGTACACTATAACTGATGTCAAAAAGATGTTGAACTTTCTGATCGATAACACTCTTGTGATGTGTAAAGATGAGGATAGATCCAAATCATAAGTCCGAAATCTACTTGAAGAGCATATGTGAACCCCTATGATGGAGTGAGATCAGGTGCCCGGGGAGATATTAGGCAAACAGGTTTTCCAACAAATTGTCAGCATTCCAATGCGAACCAACTGTAACCGCTCCTTGCTGACATAATTCTGTACTCATACGAAGCTGAATTCATCCACTCTTTGTTCTCTAATTGGAACAAGTAATTTGCCCTTCAGTTCTACCTCATATACAAATATACTGAAAACTTACTTTCAATTGATAAATCTACGTTCACTGATTACCTTAGCATTACCAATTCAGGTAAACTAAGATTTAAGGAATACATAGAGAGCAAAACTTCTACTTGGTATCTGGATATCACGTCACCTTACGATGTGAATCTACAAATTTTACCCGACTTAAATGACAAACAGGAGATGCTTACTAGTCTTCCCGTGCACCAGGTATTATCTGGTCACAGTCTGGGGATTCGCTTAAGCACTTATCTACATATTCTTTGATTGATCTATTTTTTCTTTTAATTTTCCATTTTTTGCTGATTTTATATGGTTTTCAGTTTGATAATTTTTGGATTACTGAATTTATCCATAACCTTAACTGATTTGGCGATATATAATTGCATCACTCACAGGGATATACCACGGCTAATATTTACAAAACACATCACAAAACACACACAAAGTTTTACTTCGTTTTGATTATGCTAAAGATAATGATTGTGGCAAATGAAAGAATTTATTTTTCCGTTCTCTGTCCCTGTTATCATCACAATTTATTTCCGCCCTGCTTAATTTTATGTATGTTTAATATATATACTTGAACTAATATATAAATAATTAATCTAGTGGACTACACAAAAGGATAAGCAAAATGTGTATCGCATTAGGTAAAACAACAAAGAAATAGTGTGTGATATCTTTTTTGTGCATGTCCATGATTTGTGTTATACAGCTTTGTCAGATGTCTTCTGTTTTCTGTCTTAACACATATTCTGGGTCTATGGCAAGGGCAACATTCTATCTACGTTATCTATTTTATAAAACTCTTAGTCAATAAATTTTGTAAATTACTCTAAAACTAAGGTGTATCTCCCTCATGCATAGTGCTGTCCTTAGATTGATTCTTTGGTTCACTCTTTCGACCACTTTGGTTTTTAACTCTTCAAACTCTTCAAATATTTATATTTTATTTGAATTCCAATCATTCGGCCTTGAACATTATTGAAGAGACATAAGTTGTCGAAATGCGCATCTGTTGTACAAAATTATAGGTTCATATATTTATTTATGGACCCTCAGATCTAGAAACTATGTGTACATGAATAGTTACTATGCCCTGTACGTTTACCTACACCTGTCCTGAATACACAAATCATGCAGACGGTACATTCCATACTGCATACACATGTACATCAACACATTCATAAATATAAGAATGAACACACTCGGCTAAATATACTAAGATTCAATTAAAATCATAGTAAACTGGTGTACGAGGATATCACAGTGTAGTATTACAATATAACACAGGTATGCATCGGAAATATGCCACACCCATAACTAATTAAAAGGTGTAAAAGATGCCAAACCGATATAAATAAATAATGCACTGGTGCACTCCAACTGTAATCTGTATCTTAATGAAATATAACATAGTGTGTATTACACGATGAGAAATTTTCTGTCTTCTTTTGTTTGAGTTATCTTTAAAACATATAAATCAAAAAATAGTTTTGATTTCTGCAATACCCTCTTCCTAGCATTCCAAACACTATCAGGGACGGTAATAATGATGTTCAAATGACGTCTGTCCTCATAAATTCTTTTAAACGAATCCTGTTTCTCATTTAAAACAATAATTCCTCCATTCTTATCTTTGAAACATCCATTAAAAATAACACATTTCTTATTCTCTTTGATGCAATTTTCAAGATTTCTGTCATTCCAGCTTTTAAAGTCATTAAACACAACATAAGTACCAAAGTGGTGTCCAATCCTTTCTGCAGTTGATAGTAAATCCTTTTTGCAACCGCCGATTAATATAAGAATATGGGTTTGTTCCACTTTACGTATTCCATTTTCAACATCATCTTTGAAATATGAATCTGAAAAAAAGTCTTTGTTAACTTTCTTTTAAGGCACTAGCTTTACATGATATATAAGAACAAAACGAATGCCCGTGTCGAAATCAAATATGCATTTTCTCATAATATGATTACATATCAAGTTTCAGTTCAATATCTCGGTCCATTATAAGGAAAGTAAGTAGTAACTAAGAATAAAACAAAATAACTTAAGCCAAAAAGTACTGAGCAAGAGATAAATAAACAACCAGATATCAAACAACCATCCCATCCATAGTGCTTTTACTGAGCAAATTCCAAATTATGTTGTCCAGACAGAATTAGAAAAAAGAACGAATTGTATGGGACAATGCATAAATGCCGTCTATTTCGTAGAAGTTAATAGTGGAAACCAGTGAATTATGAAATATGAAAAGTTATTAAAGACAAAAGAGGAGTTACCGGCTCAGTTATGTGGCAGAAGTCACCATGGAGCTATACAATACATGAATATAAATAATATAATAGAACATTTAACACATTACAAAAACATTTGATTGTAGTGCAATTACGATACCGACTTAGGACGGTCATTTAATTTGACAAAAGCCAAACAAATGGTGTGGTTAACCGGTTTACGGGCCCACCTTCCCACTCACCGTAACAGCAGAACAATCAAAAGACGTACATTTAAAAATTTATAAATAATCCTCCATGTAAAGAACAAGGGTAAACAGGTATCGCATATTGAGAGGTCATAAAAATATAAACACGTAAGGTATTGTAAAAAACATAATGGTAAAAAAATATATGCGACATCAACATGATAAACCGTGCTCTGCCAGTCTGAAAGCGAGCTAAGACCCTAGATCTGTAGGAGTCCCGACTAACAGTCAGAGGGGACGAGGTTCAGGACCATGTCTCCTCTGAAAGAGGTTTGGACAAGGCCCGTCATATAGTCCCCACCGCCCTGTTAGTCAGCGTGCAACGTTCAAGTAAAAGTCTGCATAAGGCTGTAGAGGGGCCAAATACAAGACCGATAGTCTTTTTGATGATCTCAATATCATATTGTCTATTTAGGAGACGTTTGACTATTTTATTACATGATAAAATAACGTTATCGGAGCCTTTTACTTTCCTTAGTTTATATACGAGATCACCGTAAAAATTAGGATGGGAAATTCCATTGGATACATACTGTTGAAAAGAAATATTTCCAAATTTAGATAGAAGTTCTGAATAAGATCTGAAGAATTTGCCGAATGTTTTTCTTAGCTTGTGATATCTGTAACCCTGAATTAAAAGTTTAGTAGTAATTTGTAAATTTCGTTTCTGAAAGTCCAAAACATCGGTGCAGCCTCTGACAAATCGAACTAATTGAGATATATAGATACCATATGATGGGAGTCGAGGGACATCGCCATCCAAGTAAGGGAAATTTACAATAGGAAATCCAAAATCCTCACGTTTATCATAAATATTAGTATATATTAGGTTGTTGATAATTTTGATGTTTAAATCTAAGAAAGGTGTAGATTTATCTCAAGTATTAGCTTTATTCAATGTGAGCTCTGGTAGATATATTTCTGATATAAATTGTTCGAATTCAGGGTTGTCGATAACCAAAATGTCATCCAGATATTTGCAAGTATTATTAAATTTGTCAATGAGGTCAAAACGTTTAGATTTTTGAATAGAAACCATAAAATCCCTCTCATAACAATAAAGAAATAAATCTGCTATCAGAGGCGCGCAGTTAGTACCCATAGGAATCCCAACTATTTGTTGATATATCTTGCCATCAAATTGCACAAAAATATTATTCATGAGAAAATCTAGTGCTTTACATAATTCCTTGCAAGTCCAGTATTTATATGAAGTATATTGTTTGTTGGAAAAGAACCCAGAGTTATTGGAGGTACATATGTACGTTTTAGATTCTCTGTGAAAACACCATTGTATAAGAGACAGCAACTTGCTTTTAATCAAATCATGAGGCAGAGATGTATAAAGTGTAGAAAAATCAAATGTAGAAATTTGAGTCGCTTTGAAATTTAGCGAAAGAAGTTTGTCTATAACTTCATTAGAATTTTTAATCGACCAAAAGTAATTGATGTTACTATTATGAAATGCGACATCACAATATTTGATAATATGATCTTTTATAGCAGTAAGAGCAGACGTAATATGTTTCGATAGTACCGTAGAGGACATACTGACATATAATCACACAATATGACTCATACATGCATGGACTATAGATCCTCATCAAACAAAGTATTGATCTAATAAATGAATGAATTGGCTGATAATAAATCGAAAATAACTACAAAGAAGCATTTGTCTCTTAGTGCATAGTCAATGATTGATAACACAAGTAAATTGATACCCTTACACGACTTACTCTATCCATAATTGACTGACCTTTTGTAGTATACATATTCACTAATCTTATGATACAGTGATATAGATAGTTATATATGATTCACTCACCCTGTGATATAGATAGTTATATAGGATTCACTCACCGTGTGATATATATAATTATATATGATTCACTCACCGTGTGATATAGTTATATATGATTCTCTCACCGTGTGATATAGAGAGTGATATATGATTCACTCACCGTGTGATACAGATAGTTATATATGATTCACTCACCGT
The DNA here is from genome assembly GCA_035048485.1 of Pteria penguin. Lineage (NCBI taxonomy): Eukaryota > Metazoa > Mollusca > Bivalvia > Pterioida > Pteriidae > Pteria > Pteria penguin. The sequence continues at coordinate 43,364,394 of CM068591.1, read as the reverse complement.
GTGATACAGATAGTTATATATGATTCACACACATGTGATACAGATAGTTATATATGATTCACTCACCGTGTGATAAAGATAGTTAAATATGATTCACTCACCGTGTGATATAGAAAGTTATATATGATTTATTCACCATGTGATATAGATAGTTATATATGATTCACTCACCGTGTGATATAGATAGTTACATATGATTTATTCACCATGTGATATAGATAGTTATATATGATTCACTCACCGTGTGATATAGATAGTTATATATGATTTATTCACCATGTGATATAGATAGTTATATATGATTCACTCACCGTGTGATATAGAAAGTTATATATGATTTATTCACCATGTGATATAGATAGTTATATAGGATTCACTCACCGTGTGATATAGATAGTTATATAGGATTCACTCACCGTGCGATATAAATAGTTATATATGGTTCACTCACCGTGTGATACAGATAGTTATATATGATTCACTCACCGTGTGATATAGATAGTTATATATGATTCACTCACCGTGTGATACAGATAGTTATATATGATTCACTCACCGTGTGATATAGATAGTTATATATGATTCACTCACCGTGTGATATAGATAGTTATATATGATTCACTCATCGTGTGATATAGATAGTGATATATGATTCACTCACCGTGTGATACAGATAGTTATATATGATTCACACACATGTGATACAGATAGTTATATATGATTCATTCACCGTGTGATATAGATAGTTATATATGATTCATTCACCGTGTGATATAGATAGTTATATATGATTCACTCACCGTGTGATATAGATAGTTATATATGATTCACTCATCGCGTGATATAGATAGTTATATATGATTCACTCACCGTGTGATATAGATAGTTATATATGATTCACTCAAATATATCTATACATATATATAATTTACCTGACAGTAATAACTTGTCTTTTTCTGTTGAGTCAGCGTCGTGGTATGAACCTAGAAAATAATTAGCACAATATATCTCATAAATGCATCAGTCATTGTAATTCAATCCTGCATGAGAACACAAAATAGGACAATTATATATATATATATATATATATATATATATATATATATATATATATATATATATATATATATATATATATATATATATATATATATATATATATATGCGCTTTTAACGCCATAATATCATACTGGAAACTTCCATTCCCTATTTATAAACCACATCAGGAAATTATTACGGAAGGAAGTAATGAATGGGAGGTACCGTCCGTTAGGCAGCGCTTGTGTACTATCAGTAAGTAACATCGATTGGAATTAGCAACATTATGACGTCAGAATAACTTACTATTGTTCTTTACGTCATTTTTGCGGGAATATGTTTTATTTCCTACCTAAATATTAGGACCGCAGTTAATGGCGGTATCTCCCATTGAAAGAAACAGCTGTTGTCCCATGACAACGTAACGTGAATCCAGAATGACATAGTTTGGTCGAATTTCAAGTACTTTAGCGCAAAATACGACTTTGATGACGTCACGCAAGATTGGAAATTTCGCACAGTTCATTATGACGTCATAAGCACAATCAAAAGTCTAAACTGCCAAAATATTCCGTGGGGATTGACTTGAATTATCTGTTAGGTGAAGCTCTTTATTCAGCGTTTCGGCCAATGACCTATATCAAGATGACTCACTTAAACGATTATTCACATTCTATTTCTTTCTACATCTACACAACTGAAAATTAAAAATTGAAATACACATGTATATTCTATCATGACGTCACTTTAGGGTCTGTTTGTTATACAGAGTTATTTCCCATATTAGCAGGTATCTGACGTCAAACCATTGTGACGTCATACAATTTCTATATCATTCCCCGTATTTTTACACCAGTTTCCATATAAGTGGTTGACGTCACAATGTTTTTACGTCAGATACTTGCACATATGGGAAATAACTCTGTATAACGAAAGAACCTAATAGAAGTACTTCGGGAATTATTTTCCTGACGTCACGCCGCATTACATATTTGTTGACGTTGATATGACATCATTGAAGTCACCGTGCGAAAAACTGCTGTTGTATCTTCTTTTTTTTTTTTAAATATTCGGCCCATATGTTTCCTAATTGCGATTTTTTGTTGTCCGAAAGGTATGGCGGTATTCAGAGTCTCTATCCAAGTTACTTCTCTCGCCTTCCTGTAGTAGTTAGAGTTCATCCTACACATTTCTATAATAATTAATTTTAGATTTGATATACTATGTTCTATAGAATTAAAATGTATTGAAACTGACTTATTTCTTTTGTGTCTGATGTCTGCTAGGTGTTCTTTTACGCGTTCGCCAACTGTCCTTTCAGTTTCTCCGACGTATACAACCTTATCGCATTTATCACACCTTAGCCCATATACAACATTGATTGTTTTGCAATTGACACGTGTTTCAATCTTCCCAATGTGTGGAATTTCCGAATCTGAACTATTTATAATGATACTGCTAACTACGCATCCTTTTGTACCACACCCGTTAAATGTCTGTACTTTTTGTTTGAATGTTTTATTATGTTTTCCATGTACAAGGATGTCAGTAAGGTTCCGATCTATTTCAAAGGCAACTAAAGTTGGTTTTTCAAAAATCTGCTTCATATCTGTTGATTTGTACGATAAAGGTAAATGATTTCGGCCAATCTTTTGTATATCTGGAAGATGTTTAGAATATATTATTACTAACGGTTTCCTGGTTTTGTATGATAGTAAGTTGGTTCTGCTGATCTGGTCTACCTTCTTCAATTCTCCCTCGATGAAATTTGAACTGTATCCTAGTTTCCTCATATGCGCCTTAAGCTCATTTCTATGTTTTATGTAATCTGCTTCCCTGATACAAATGCATCTCATTCTTATCCCAAGACCAAATGGTAGTGATTTTTTCACGCTAGTCGGATGATTTGAACTTTTATGTACATATATATGTTTATCAGTGGGCTTGGTGTATAGATCAGTGACTATGGATCTTTTGTCAATTATAACCATGGTATCCAGAAATTCTATCTTCTCCTTGCTATATCGTAGCTCTACTTTTATATTTGGATGGAAATTATTTGCGAAATGTTGAAATTGCTTGAGTGATTCAACCCCGTGCAACCAAATTTCCGAAGCTATAATCAATATAGCTGTAATACATGTACATCATGGGTTGTTTTACATACTTTCCTAAAGCCTCATCCCATATCCTCATGTATGTACAATAATTTCGTCCTAGACGAAATCCTATAGCGACACCGTCTTTCTGATTATATTGTTTGCTGTTGAAAATGAATACGTTATTGTCAATTTCATCTGAGGAAACGGGAATACATTTCAATTTTCACCGATGGACTATTGAAGAAGGTAGACCAAATCAGCAGAACCGACTTACTATCATAAAAAAACAAAGACAGATTTCCTTTAGAAATACCATATACTAAACATCTTCCAGATATATAAAACATTAGCCGAGATCATTTACCTTTATTGTACAAATCAACAGATATGAAGCAGATTTTCGACAAACCACCTTTAGTTGCCTTTAAAAGGGATCGGAACTTTACTGACATCCTTATACATAGAAAACATAATACAATATTCAAACAAAAAGTACAGACATTTAACGGATGTGGTACAAAAGGGTGCTTAGTTTGTGGTAACATTATAAATAGTTTAGATTCAAAAATTCCACACATAGGGAAGATTGAAACAAGTGTCAATTGCAACACAATCAATGTTGTATATGGGCTAAGGTGTGATAAATGCCATAATGTTGTATACGTCGGAGAAACCGAAAGGATAGTTGGCGAACGCACCCAGCAGACATCAGACACAAAAGAAATAAGGCAGTTTCAATACATTTTAATTCTATAGAACATAATATATCAAATCTGAAATGAATTATTATAGAAATGTGTAGGATGAATTCTAACTACTACATGAAAGCGAGAGAAGCACATTGGTTTGAGACTTTAAATACTCCCATACCTTTCGGACTTAGGAATTCTATGGCCCGATTATTAAATAAAAGGAGATACATTCGCAGTTTTTCGCGCGGTGACGTCAATGACGTCATAACAACATCTATGTCATAAATATATTCATGACATAGGATATTTCACTGCAAATACATGTGCACAACATGTGATAGATATATATCTGATATTACCTTTTAAAGTTTTTGACGGTACATCTACATTATCTGTTTCTGTTTTTCTATTATTTTTTTCATTTTCCCTTTCCATTAGATCTACTGCTGATTTCTCATCAGCTGAAAGCGAGAAAACACAGATTAATATAGACCCTTCCGTTATTTTTAAACCTTATATTACTTTGTAATGGTGTCAACTGAGATGCGACAAACCTTCAACAAATGACGCATTGGTTATTGATGTCAAAAAAGGCCATAATTAAAACCCTCTGAATATCTCGTTCTTTTACGAACCGTGAAAGGGTCTATTATCTCGTATTGCAAAGTTGGTTACAGAGTTATTTACATTTGATTTCAGAGAAATTTTAGATGAGAGGCACACGGCTATCAGGTACAACTCTAGATGAAGCAAAAATAACACAACCGAAACATATAATAGATAAAATAGAAATTTAAGTACAGAAATGGGATGATCAATTTGATAGTACAATTAATTGTACCATTTGTACAATCAGTTGTTTTGCTTTACGAACCCTTACTACTCCATGACAAGTCAAATGCTAATATACCCAGCAGAAGTTAAAAAGGATTATATATAATACAAACAAAATAGACAATTTTCGTAGCAACCGTGATCTAAAAAGATACCCAAGGAGTATGGTTAGTACGTTTGGGGTAAACCTCGAAATTTATTGTACTTTTGAGTAATATAAGATAGAATAAGTAGTCCTCCAAAGGGAAGTAAAATACACTAAAAGAAACAACACAAACACTCTTTGCCGCAAAGAGTGTTGTGTTGTTTCTTTTGAGTAATGTTTTTCAATCATTCCTATACACCAAAATTGAATATACATTGCTCTCCGTTGCTTTACTGTCCCAAATTGGTTCCGAATGCCCATTATCAAATATCCGGATGTCCAACCTCGAGAATATGGGCATTCATGGTCCAAGAACAACAAGAGCAAAGGCTGCGTTACAAAGTTCTGTCATTTAATATCATGATAGAAACTTTTTACAAATGGCAAAATTAACACCTGTATGAAGGTAATAATCTAACACTTGTAAGGGGGCATTAATCTTGCAAGAGGGCAATAATACTCAAATCAATTTCGACAAAAGCTTAACTGAGTAAAATTTGAAATTTTCATCCAAGAAAAATTACTCTTGTAAAAATGAGGTCACTCTTGTCACCGACGTTTCACTCTAATATAACCTACCCAAGCCGTAAAGTTGATATTCACCAAAGGGCAACAACTTTTATAAAATGGAGTTAATTGCGATATGTGATGTATATATATCACCTACCAGAAGAACCTTCTTTGCGAGAATTCCTCTTCTTCCTATACATGACAATTATTCCTACAGCTATTAATACAAGTAAAATTAATATGATGAGTAAAATGATAGGAAGGATATCTACAGAGCCTTCCGAACTTGTATCGTGGTATGTTAATGTTGTTGTAGTTGAAGCAATGCCTTGATCCCTGTAAAAATTAAGCATACATCATACAGTAAAGACGACAATTGCTCTTTGCTGAGAAAGCTTGCATATTATAATACTAGTAATATTAGTTAATAGCTTACGACGGTTTTACGGTATGACTAGGCTAATTGGTGTAGGTACTCTGTTGTTATGACTATGCTCTAGAGGGATTCGAACCAGCTTGTTTTCTGTAATGCTGTAGGTATCGACAATATACTGATATTGATAGTGTTGGAATTACTTCACTTAACATTCTAGTAAAATAGTGCTTTCATTGTCTCAGTAATTAAAGAGATGATGATGATGATGATGATGATGATGATGATGATGATGATGATGATGATGATGATGATGATGATGTTGTTCTTGTTGTTGTTGTTGCTGCTGCTGCTGATGATGATGATGGTGATGATGGTGCTGATGATGATGATGATGATGATGATGATGATGATGATGATGATGATGATGATGATGATGATGAACGTACGTAGTTGCATTGTGGTATCTTCCTGTATTCTTTGCGATGGATACTGCGACCGTAGTAGCTCTGACTGGCAGACATGCTGAGTCTGAAAATGTTTAAGTGTACAACTTTTAATTTATTTTTGTTTTGTACACTATGCTTAATTCATACAAACCTTTGTGTAAATTTAATATTTATCTGTTTCATGGTGTGGTAAGAACTTCTTTGATGGTGTTTATCTTAGTGTCAAGAAAGAGAAAAAATAGGCTATTTAGCCAATAATAACGTTCTGGGGAGAAGTTGAACTTTAAAAAAACAAACAAAAAAGAATAAAAATATAAAAATTAAAGAAAAGGGAAACATAACCCCCCCCCCCCCCCCCAAAAAAAGAAAAAAAACCAAGCAAAACAACACAGAACAAACAAACAAACAAACAGAATCATATACAATTTTCCTTTTAATTTTACATTTATTTTATGTTCTACGTTTTGAATTTACTTGGTTGTCATGCTCTACTTTTTCATTTTTGTATTTACCTATCCCCCCCCCCCCCCACACACACACAAAATAAGAACATGACATATGTTTGAAACTAAGAGATCTGAACATTTTGGTACATGTGTATATTTGCCAGCACTTCGACGTACCGGACCAAGTTATGAGTAAAGGTCAAATGATTTTTAAGAAGTTCGCAGTACTAATTCGTTTGAAAGCAGTGGAGTCTGAAAGCCATTGTTATTTACTTCAATTCAATAAAGTCTCAAAGTCAAGGTTTCTGCCGTCATACTGACGTCGGGCGGTCAGTCTGACCTGAATCTCACATACCGGGATCCGGGGCTATGTTCTGACAAAGTACTCAGAACTCAGACTTATGTCGTTTCTCAGTTTATGGCCCCAAACTCCGATTGTCCAGTTAAAACATATATGGATATACTAATCCATACAATGCATCGTTGACATTCTTAATAATCGCATATTATATAGGAAAAAAAGGGGAAAACAATGGCTTTCGTTGTTTTTCTCTAACTATCACCCCCCCTTCAAATGTAAACACAACTCCATCCCTCGACTGTCCATCTCGCCCTCTGAATTTAAAAAGAGAGAAAAGGTTTGTATGTATCGGTCTAGACACCTACATTTAACTACATCTGTTGACCAGTACGTTACAGTTGGACATCTGCCATTTGCTTCCTTGCATAAGCTTACATCGATTTTCTTAGCAATGCTGTTAAATTCTGGACAAAACCCTGAAAATATGGTCCAAAGTCAATACAGATCCAAAGAGAGATATATAAAGATCATTTACAATCATGTTAAAAGCGTTTTCTATAACATAAATTTTGTAAAGAGGACAACATTCCTCATGAAATTTTATAACCTATGTCGTTTATGAATGTCGATCTGCGCATGCGCGTTGACCATTACTAATGGTACACCAGCCTAGATCCTGTAGAGAGATCTAGTAGAAATAATTTTGTCATTAAATTTTTTAGTTGTAAACAAAAGAAATTATATCAAACTGTGACCCTACATTACACATTTCTATTATGTATTCCAAGAGTAGTTTAAATTTTAATTGCTTAGCTAGTCCTGTGTTTTCATTATATTTATTTGAACCAGTTTAGCCTGTCTTTGTCACTTCTATGTAGTTTGCTTTGTATGCTATTGTTTTATTTTACAAACTAATGTATGTTATCTTCTGTAATAATATAAATTGTCATTATTTTGATTATCATTGTACATACTAATGTGTCGTATGCATGTTACCGTTACTGTTTCTATGTACATGTATATATATGTTTTAATGTCGGTCAAAAGCTTTTGAAAGCTTATGTTGCTCTGTTCTCTGACATGCCGACTTTAAATAAAGCTTATCTTAACTTATCTTATCACATTATACCCCTTTTATCCCTCCATGCGCGGATCCAGAGGGGTGGACCGGGGGTCTGGACCCACCCTGAGGTTCGGCGAAAATTAGTTTTCTTATTTTTTAATTGTGAAATAAGTAATTTTACATATGAAAACATGAGTGGATCCCCTATCGGAAAATACACTGGGGTGGGCCCCCTCTCGACAAAATTTCTGGATCCGCACCTGCCTTTCCATAATTTTTCTTCTCACCTGGCTGTACCCATGTTTTTGAAAGACAGATTTCCTTCTCCTCACCCTGCTCGTCCTCCAGGCAGTGGTACGGCTGACTGACTGGACATCCTAGTTCTTGACCACGCTGTCGCCATTGGTGTGGAGTAGGACACACTGCCGCACTGATCTGAATATAGATAATAGATAAATCAATTGATGGACGGATGAGTGGACAAACCGATCGTTTGATTGATACTTTATATTTCAACCGCAATCGTGAATTTGACATCGAATTTCACGATCTCATGCTTAGTCAATGGAATCCATTCTCAAACGCTGAGATGATCCTGACCAGTGTCTTTGCATTGGGTATACTCCTCGGGATTTATCTTCAGTTTCTATGTAAAATCTTAACTTTTTATCTTTGGATTTGCATTGATTATTGCCTAAACTGAGGAAATAGTTAAGAATATTCCATCTATATATATCCATCTATATATATCCATCTATATATATCCATCTATATATGCTTTTTCATTGAATTCGAATACTTTTATTCGTGTATTTTCAAATAATTAGTAATATATATGACTGAAAATTTGCACCATCGTTTACTGTAAAACCAAACTCATACCCTATAATACATAATACATTCGTAATGTTTCGGATTTCTTCTCATTATAGAAACGGGCACTTTGTAAAATTCGAAGCGGATATGTTTGGCGAATAACTACCCTTGCTATTTTTATTACATATCTTTAAGCGTCTATATGTCGGCTCTTTTCTGTAATCTCCCCCCCTTTTTTTCAAATATGAATTTCGTTCCGATGAATCAGTGAGAGACGAAGGAACACAACCAGTTGACCAATTGCATGTTAACCCTCAAACCCCTCAAACTAATAGATGTAAGGCATATCCCCATCCGAATGAGACAATTAGCGATCTTTCTTCGTCGTACATATAGAAGTTAATCATACATGTATGTGTGCCAAATTCACACAGCCCCTTCTCATACCTTGGCAGGCAGCTGCATGGATATAACTCTCAGGCAAAGAAATGTAGATAAGATTACAAACATCGGTGTTGAATTTAGAGAGGGGCTAACGACCCCCTTCCTGTTTTCATACACACACGCTTTTTGTTATGATAACATTTTATCACTTTTTTCACAAATCATACTTTCCTCCAAGTTTCTATGCACGCCCGATTTGTTTCTATTAAGAATTTTAATGTATACACATGCCAAGTACGGGAGTGATCCGAATTCCAGTGTATAAGCCGAACGTCTTTGATTTTCTCCTAGCTGTGGCATGTACCAGCCAGTGGCGAATCCAGAATTCTTAAAAGAGGAAAACGGAGGAGGGGAGGACACGTGAAAGTCAAGTAATGACCAAAATACTCAGCCAGCTAGGCTGCGAAATTTAAAGTTTTACCCATACACCAATACTATTGGTTAAAAAAAGGGGGAGGGGGGCTCTCAATCCGCCACTGCCGGGAAGTGCCGCCACCATCCTTGGTGTGGCGTGGTGTTTAAAAGTAAACGAACATACATGAATGAGATCTACCTGAATGCTTGCCCAGAAGAGAGAACGGATGTAATAGGAAACAAAGGTGAGGAAATGGGGGGAGGGGGGTAGACTTGCGAAAGAAGAAAGGATGTACATGTATGGTTTTGAACAAAGAACAAAGATAGAGAGGAGCTACGGAATATCTTAAATACAAACCCCTCTCCCTGTTAACATTCTCGAGATCTTTAGAATTATGATTTTACTATAAATATCCTATACGTCACCGATATACCTATTGATCATGCTGTATTTTATCAATAGATACGTGGCAGTACCGATGTTTAAGTATAAATATATGTGTATATACTTACCTTCAATGTATAGTCCTGTGATAATATCCATAACATAAGGAGAGAGACACATAACATGTTCTGTCTGCGTCTTAACTACACATTTATTATGTTAATATTGACGTAACACCGTACACTCCCTGCGAGCCAGTATGGCTCAGCGGATGAGGTGCTCTGTTCGTGACCGAGAGGTCTCGGGTTTGACTCCCGCCGTGGGCCATCTGTGGTCTGTCTCTCAGATGAGACAGTGCATACTCACAGGTTGTAGACGCAATGACCCCGTGCCCACAATGTTTATAATATAATAGTATTGAACTCTTTTGGCTCGTGGGTCAACGTGATCGATTTGGCGCTATTTTCTGAAATAAATCGTCAACATTTGGTCACAAGGCTTATATTTTATGAATCTAGAATGAATTGTCTATATCATCAACACAATATGAGAAGACAAAAGCAGCCACATCGTCTTTGAAAGGCAGATATATTCAGTTTCTTTTCAGGTCGACATTTTACCGGTAACTTTCGCCAAAATAATTTGTGACCGGTTTATCGGGATATTTCCAATATTAAACCTAGCCGCAAGTAGTGGCCCTAAATGAATGATAGGTCACTACTTGCGGCTATATTAAACCATATGCACACACGACATCCCGATACCGGCCTGTATCGCTGAAATTCCAACTTTTGATGAACAAAGTCTCTCTGACCCTCTGAGGTCCCTTGTCACGGTAGGCGTGGCACGTAGAAGATCCCTCACTGCTTCGGGTGGGTCCCTTGTAAAAGGAAAAATTCTATGCAATGCATCAGACAGACGCCGTCACCATATACCTTAACTCAATCTAACCAAATCATGTGATTACTTTGAAACGGTCCCTTCGACTTCGTCTGATGTAAAAGATACTATCGTATATTCCAACAGAAAGGTTTCCAACTTGACATTAGTTGTATGCTTTTTAAATTCTCAAATTTAGACCCGAAGAAAGTATCTGCATATGACTCAGTTGTGTGACTTAAACCACCACACGCAGTCTTCAAGGACAAACCCAATTGCAAGGGCAACTGAATACCTTGAATTACATCTCATGGGTATTTCTACTCTACCTTTGAAGTGGCCTAGTGGTATCGCGTCGGACTCCTGATCGGGAGGCCGGGGTTCGAGTCCCGCTCTGGTCATGCCGGTGTCCTGTCTTTTGGATGAGACAGTAAAAACCGAGGCCCCGTGTCGTGGTATGCATGGCACGTTAAAGATCCCTCACTGCTTCGGGTGGGTCCGTTGCAAAGGTCAATATTTGTATGCCCCGCATCAGACAGATGCCGTCACTATATACGTGAAATATTCGTGGTGTGACGTAAAACAAAAATCAATCAATCAATTAAAAACCTTTGAAGAATAATAAAAAAAAGGGGGGGGGGGCATATATCACTGTGGATTTACTGTATTTTTGTCGAATGCGTATATGGATACAATATCAAATATATGATTAAGTAAATTACCACGATTAAAAAAAAAGGGGGGGGGGGATTTTCTGTGTACGGGGGAAGGAATGTTTTATATATTAGTAGATTATCCCCGGGGATATTTTTCTATATGAATAGTCTAGTACCACTAACCGAAAACAGGATCGTAGAAAGCATTACATAATAAAAAGGGGTTAAAACTGTAATTTGGTTGCGTTGCGGTAATATGATGAAAATATCTGTCCATGATGGGTTAAAATGTAAGGGAGGGGGGGGGGGGAATTCTAAAACGAGTGATTGTAGAAAACTAGAGTACCTAGAAGAATACCGGGAATATGAAAATTTGGAGTGTCAGTGCCTGGCAGCGGCTGGTAAGTTGTCACCGGCAGAGGGAAAACTTATCATAATCCAAGTTTTTTACTTAGTATTTCGTGGCATCCAGAGCCGCTATAGTACAGTGGATGAAGTGTTGGGCTCGTGACGGAGAGGTTCCAGGTTCGACTTCCGTCGTGGATACACCACTGCACTGTTTCGGATGAGAAAGTGAAAACAGAGGTCCCGTGTCGCGGTAGGCGTGGCATGTAAAAGATCCCTCACTCTTTCCTGGGGTCCGTTTCAAAGGTATAAATTTCCGTGAAATGCATCAGACTAATGCAGTCACCATATATGTAAAATGATCATGGAGGGAAGTAAAACAATATTAAATCAATCAATCAATCATGGCAGCCATATTTGTTAAGATACACAGCTGTCAATGCAATGTAAATCAATATAAATCAATCCGATAGAGAGCTGTATTTCTAAAGAATGTTATTTCCTACTCAAGTATATGAAAATGCTTCAGTCCCATTTTAAAGAACATTAAGACTTTCTTTAATCAAGTTTAAATTCTCAAGTCTGACTCATAGAATTGCTAAGTGATTAGGAATTTCCTTCAACTTACATGTATGAGTCGTAAATAGGACTCCCGAGTAAGACGGCTAATGCTTAAGTGTTTACAATACTTATTTGAAATTTAAATGGCCCCCCCCCCCCCCAAAAAAAAAAAAAAAAAAAAAAAAAAAACAAAAAAAAAAACAAACAAAAACAAAAACAAAAAACAAAAAAAAAAGAAAAAGAAAAACCACACACACACACAAACAAACAAAAACCGGATTGCATTAAAAGTAAATAAATATGAGATAAAAATAGGATATTTGGAGACAATATACATAATTATCAAACTGATTTCTCAGCTATATATAGCGTGGTTAAGAAGGTGGGCGCCCGTAAACCGGTGAACCACACCAATTGAGTGACGATCTTCACTTAACTTGACCATCCTAACTCAGTATCCAAAGTGCATTACAATCGATTATTTTTGTAATGTAGTTTCCTGTGTTTGTTTGACGATTACCATGTTTTATATGTGTCCCTGGTGATTTGTGTCATACAGCTTGGTCAGATGTCTTCTGTCTTCTATTCTATATCAGTCTCAATTGGGCGCCCGTAAACCGGTGAACCACACCAATTGAGTGACGATCTTCACTTAACTTGACCATCCTAACTCAGTATCCAAAGTGCATTACAATCGATTATTTTTGTAATGTAGTTTCCTGTGTTTGTTTGACGATTACCATGTTTTATATGTGTCCCTGGTGATTTGTGTCATACAGATTGGTCAGATGCCTTCTGTCTTCTATTCTATATCAGTCTCAATGCATAGAAATGAGGACTCGGGCCACGTGTGACGCAGACACAAAGGGTCGACCACTGGTCCTGTCTGAGCCGATTCGGATGAAAGAAGACTCGTCTTAAAATTATTACACAATCCATCTATATGTGTATATACTTACCTCGAAAACACAGTTCTGAATTAGTAAATAAAGACATATGACTATGATAATGATACACGACATCATTTTCGGTTTCAAGGTAAATCCCAAGTTCACGCATGTATTTAGCGCTATCGACAACAAATAAGAAAGTTATGGAAGATGTAAGGGGTAATATCTCAACAAGATTGATCATTATACCGAATAAAACTATTCATGTATTAATCACTGTTGCACACTCCGCCCGCCCATATTAATGATAATAATGATTATATCATCGAGTCACTTAATCAGTAAGACGGTCATACAGTGTTTACGTTAACCTGTATGATGACTCGGCACTTGATATGTTAACTTGCCCTGTATGATGGCTAGACACCGGATCAGTTAACCTGTATCATGGCTAGACACCGGATCAGTTAAAATTAATGTTGGCTAGACACTGGATCAGTTAATCTCTATGATGTCTAGACACCGGATCAGTTAAGCTGCATGATGTCTATACACAGGATCAGTTAACCTTTATGATGGCTAGACACCGGATGAGTTAACATGTATGATGGCTAGACACCGGATCAGTTAACATGTATGATGGCTATACACACGATCAGTTAACATTTAGGTTGGCTATACACAGGATCAGTTAACCTGTATGATGGCTAGATACCAGATCAGTTAAGCCGTATGATGGCTAGTCCCCGGATCAGTTTACCTGTTTGATGTCTATGCACAAGATCAGTTAACCTTTATGATGGTTAGACACCTGATCAGTTAACCTGTATGACGGCTAAACACCGGATCAGTTACCGGTATAATGGCTAGACACTGGATCAGTTAACCTGTATGATGGTTAGACACCGGATCAGTTAACATGTATGATGTCTATACACAGGATCAGTTAACCTGTATGATGGCTAGACATCGGATCAGTTAACATGTATGATGTCTATACACAGGATCAGATAACCTGTATGATGGCTAGACATAGGATCAGTTAACCTGTATGATGGCTAGACATTGGATCAGTTAACCTGTATGATGTCTATACACAGGATCAGTAAACCTGTATAATGGCTAGATACCGCTTCATTTAACCTGTATGACACCGGATAAGTTAACTTGTATAATGGCTCGACATTGGATCAATTAAGCTGTTTGATGTAGACAGCGGATCAGTTAGCCTGTATGATGGGTATACAGAGGATCATTCAACATGTACGATGTCTATAGTTTATACACAGGATCAGTTAACCTATATGATGGATAGACACCGGATAAGTTAAGCTGTTTGATGGCTAGACATAGGATCAGTTAACCTTTATGATGGCTAGACATTGGATCAGTTAACCTGTATGATGGCTAGGCATTGGATCAGTTAACCTGTATGATGTCTATACACAGGATCAATTAACCTGTATAATGGCTAGATACCGCTTCAGTTAACCTGTATGATGGCTAGACACCGGATAAATTAACCTGTATGATGGCTAGACACCTGATCAGCTAACCTATATTATACCTAGACACCAGATCAGTTAACCTGTATGATGGATAGACACCGGATCACTTAACCTGTATGATGTCTATGCATAGAATCAGATAACCTTTATAATGGCTATACACTGGATCAGTATAACCTGTATGATGGATAAACACCGGATGAGTTAACGTGTATGATGGCTAGACACCCGATCAGTTAACCTGTGTAGTGGCTAGACACTGGATCAATTAACCTATATGACCGCTAGACACCGGATCAGTTAACCTGTATAATGGCTAGACACCGGATCAGTTAACCTGTATGAGGGCTAGACACGAGATCAGTTAACCTGTATGATGGCTAGACACCGGATCAGTTAACCTGTATGATGGTTAGACACCTGATCAGTTAACCTGTATGATGGCTAGACACCGGATCAGTTAACCTGTATGATGGTTAGACACCTGATCAGTTAACCTGTATGTTGGCTATACAAAGAATCAGTTAACCTGTATGATGGCTAGACACCAGATTAGTTAACTATGATGGCTAGACACCGAATCATTTAACCTGTATGATGGCTAGATACCGGAACAGTTAGCAGTTATGTTTTAGAGTTTGATAGCCTTCTTTCATATCGCAATATAAATTGACGTATCCATTGTCTGGTGCTTGTCGTTACTGATATGTTGCCGTACCAAAATCTGAATCAGATTACCTCTCATTTTTATCGATCGCGGCCAATTTGGACGTGCTGAAAAAACAGTCGAATTTCACGCATTTCCATCACCAATCAACCACAACGACTTTATTTAATACATATCTACTTACTTCTAGTCACACTGTGTCACAAAAGTGTCTTTTCTACCTGTTTTCTTTGCTCATACTGACGAAGTGAAATTTCATCTATACCGAAATTGTTGCCCTCAGGTACAATGTAAGTGAACCAATCAGATTGCGGGAAACAAATTCAGCAAAATCTGATTTGCAGACATACCTGAATGCAGCACTTTCCAATCGGATTTCACCCCGCCTTGGACACGGACCCCATATCGATTATAAACAGGGAGATAAAGGTTTATTCAGCCTTAACTACAATATTATTGTACTAACCCCCCCCCCCCCCCCCCCCCCCCCCCCCCCCCCCCCCCCAACATGATACTGTTTTGGCGTTCTCAGTTGTAGAGAGAGGGTTACAAGAACTATCAAGTTTGTGTGCTGAAAATGATGCTATCATGAGAATTAAGAAAATCTGAAAATCTGAGCGTTCGCGTGTGTTGTGTCCCCTCTGCTCTAAAGGAGTGGTCTTGTAGTGACCCCCCCCCCTCCCCACCCCCACGAAAACAGAGAACAGCAAAATGGTAACGAGTTAGGGGAAGAGTACATTACTGTTGTGAGCCACTTATTACGAAGTAGGAAATAATCGTAACAACTTCTAACACATTCAGGAAATCTTTTTTATACATTTGACAAAACTTTATCTCGATTTTAGGGACAGGAAGCAGATAAGGGTCAAGTAGATTTCCAGAAGTAGGATAAAAAGCATCTTTCTTCCGGCTTTCAACAGAAGCATACACAGGCGTGGATCCCGAAATTTTGTCCAACTGCATTGGATCAAACTTTGTATATATGATGTACTCTAGGTCCCCTACTAAAATTGTGTTCGAGATCCAGATTCCCTCAGGGGTGGATCCAGGGTGGGGCCAAAAGTTCCCAAAATGGTAACCCTCTTCAATAATCTTCTCCTCCAGAACCAATAAAAAATTGTATTCGGGATTAGGATCCGTCAAACAGAAATTTACGAATTTTTGGACTTAGTAATTTCAATGCAGGAAAGTGTCATGTTTTTCAGTTAATCGATATTGATGATTTCTTAATGATTATTTTGATCATAATTATGGTAAGGAATATTATTGTGAAAGAATTTTGTCAATTATCTCAATTTTTGGATTTTTTAATGAATTTTTAAGACTTCCAAAAAAGGGGGGATGGCCATTTTGTTACATTTTCAACTTTCTCTGCAAAACTGTTGGAAGGATTTTAATAAATCTTGGTAGAAATAAATCACTGATGATCCCTTCAAAATCTGTTGTTTTCGTCCAGACCTCTTTACAGGTGGCGCCACCATAATCAAAAGTAGGTCACAATAGAGTACCCTCCTTTGACAATATTCTTCTTAATATATTGGCTGTATACAGAGACAAACACAATGCATAGAAATGATCTACAAGAATGAGTGAAGACGTATTGTCATTTTGGTTTCCTTTTAAAATCAAATTTTAGAATTTATTGCGGATATTTGTTTGGACTTGGTGATTTCAATGCAGAAAAGTGTCATATTTCCTAGTTAATTGATAATGATGATTTCTTATGGACTATTTTGATCATAATTATGGTAAGGAATGTAACTTTGAAAAAATTTTGTCAATATCTCAATTTTTGGATTTTCTATGAATTTTTAACACTTCGAAATGAAGGTGTATAGGGAGAATTCTTCACATTTTTAATTTCATCTGTTATACCACATGAAAGACTTTAATGAAACATGGTATACTTTGGTCAACAGATAATGCCACCATGTCTAAAAACTAGGTCTCACAATGGTACATATACCATTTGGTAATTAAAATATGGAGAGCAGTGGTTCAAATCCAGTTGTGGTCAGATTTTTTTTTCATTTCTTTACACATCTAAATGAGTTTTTAGACATCTAAATGAGTTTTTAGATGTTTCTCAACACTCAACATATGAAATTAGGCCATTTTAAGTTGGATCTGGACAATATTTGAAACAATTGCTGTTTATGACCCAGACTTGAAATCAGTCAACAAAAGGTCCCACCCAAAGAAAATGACAAACTTGTTGCCCTGAATCACATCTTGCAGAGACAAAGCCAATGCTTAATATCAAAATCACCTGAATGGATGTGCAAAAAGTGTTGCTGTTTTTTATTCTGGTCTGAAATAAAATTTGACATATTTTCAACATTTGTGTTGACTTAGTCACAGTAATGCAAAAATAAATGAATTCTTCCTTCTTGTAAAACTGATCATCTAGGTACTCAGGGGAGCGATATAGGCCCACTTGGGCCTCTTGATTTTCTCCCCTCCTCTTTTTCCTTGTGCATATGCCCGTGGTCTACTTCCGAACGTTTATAACGTCGTGACTTCACGTATGTAAATAAACGTGGTGGCCGTAAATACAGTATTTATACAGTACACAGTAAAGTTTTACAGTATTGACAGTGAAAGAAACATATTCAACTCTTTTCCTAAATATTATAACTTGATAACTATTATATTAGAGATGTTATATGCAGTATTTTAGCATGTTGAAGATGTACTGTTTTAATTTTAGAGAGATGTGAGCGAGAGCAGAGAATGACAACTCTGGGTAGAGAATGCCAAATCCATTGATTTTGTAGCAGGCAACTTTTATATATTGGCAACATATATGACGTCTTCGCGATCTGTGCCTGAACAAATCGCTGTAATTGTAATATTCCGCACACACATTCCGCAAAATGTTATTACGCTGATTAGAATTACGTCACAACGCAAGGGGCGTAAAAGGGTAACGATAACGAGATAGGACTTTTGTACTGACGGAGTGAAAGTTTTTATTTTTTCATCCGACAGAAACGACACCGACGAGGCATCAACGGGACTCGAATCTAGGACCTTTCTGTCACATACCACGTTGTTTATGAAACAGAGTGCTGATTTAAGGTCGCATACGACGACAAAGAAAAAGGAGGTGGAGGTGGAGGAGGAAATAGGTCACTGGCAAGAGATGGGTAAAGGTGTCTGTGTAGCACTACCGTAGTTTCGCCACTGACGGTATCGATATGGTACCATATCAGTACAGTCAGTGGCGAAGCCACGGTAGCGCTACACAGACACCTGTTGAGATGGGTTGAATTGCAACCTGTTCTATGTTTTCATTTCATTTCTGTTATTGGTTATTGTGACCCCCTCCCCCACCATAGGGACCTAAAATACTACTACTATTACTAATACTACTGGTGATGATGATGATGATGATGATGACGACGACAACAATAACAATAGTAGGGGCCTACAAAAAGAAAGAAAACCCACTAAATCAATCCACACACCAAATCTATCCTTTGCTTCTATGATGCGGGTTCTGAATTTACACCCCCATCCATACAAACCCTGTTATAGTATGCACATCCAATATGGTATGGGTATACTTTAACCCTCTGGTGCATTGCACAGAATTTTTGACCTGCGCAACAGACCACCAGAAACAGTGAGAGGTCCACTGCCAACGTCTACGCTATCTACGCTACGAAATCTGGATTTCTAATGTCTTATCTGAAAGGCTGGGCATCGTATAGCCGCCCAGGGGCTCAAACCCGAGACCTCCCGATCTGAGTCGAGTACACTACCGACTGAGCTGAATCAGCTCTGAGCTTTAAATTGAGAGTAGAATAATGTGAAAAGATCACAAAGAAAAAAACTGTTTTTTTTCAGGCTTTAATGTCAACAGAAAACATGCCGCATTATCGTCATATAGTATTCTACAAAGTTCAACTCAGTCATTTATGATAATATCAAAAGCGAATGTAGTATAATGAATGATGCAATGTAATGACAGAATGGTGTTTTCACATGATTGTGTATTGGTAGACATGTACTTTTAACAGGATCAAGTAGATTTATTTACAGGGAAATTCAAAATGTGATTTCTACATATCAAGAACACATTGATTTTGATTGATTGAATATCGTTTTACGTCACTCCATAATTATTTCACGTATATGATGACGATATCTGCTTGATACTTTGCATAGAAGTTAATACCTTTGCAACGGATCCACCCGAAGCAGTGAGGGATCTTTTACGTGCCACGCCTACTATGACAAGGGACCTCGGTTTTTACTGTCTCATACGAAAGACAGAACATCGGTGTGCCGAGGGCGGGAATCGAACCCAGGACCTATCGGTCATAAGACGAGCACCTTAACCACTGAGCCACACCGGCTTAGAACACATTGTAACTTATCTTCTAGGTGCAGAGATAAATAATACAATACTAATACAATAATACTAATACAATAATAATAATACAATAATAATAATACAATAATAATGATAAAACAATAATAATAAACAAGAGTTTGTATGTATGAACTGTCATCCGCGAGAACAAAAATCACTTAATTTAGGCCAGAAGGACGAAAATTCATGAATATCAAAGTGGTTTTGCTCATACAATACCAGTATTAGTAATGTTGATCACTATAGAAATGTAGATGTGTCAAAAGAGTTTGCTTGCAGTTTTCATCTTTTCTATTCGGGGAATTGGGGGGATGGGGCTTGGTGGCGATTTTCTCCTTATGTTGCCAATATCTGTAACAAAAAAAAAAAAAACAACACTTGGTGATAATGCACATCAGGAATAGTTTATAGTACAGGCAATACATAATTGTTTGGGATACATCAAAGGGCAAGGTGGGCGCCCCATGGGGTCTTTCTTTAATTTGTTTTTGAATGAACTTTAAAACATTTTTAAAACAAAATACTTTGACACCCCCCACCCCCATTTCCTCATCCATTTTGATTTGATTCCACGGTCTTCTGTTTGTTTCATATTTTTCATCCTATCAAGAACACTGCTATAATGGGGGCACCCGTCTTTCACATGGCCACATAACTATATCTACACATGTGTAAGGATCCACCTGAAGATGTCGAGTGGCGCTACGCATCCATCCAACAGCTCAGTTTGTTATTTTGGCATTTACGCCAAAGATTCAGCGTTTACACGGCTTTCATCATTATAAACTCGTATGAATGGGTTTAAAATCGTAGATAAAGCGACATTCATCACGTATCATTATGCCCGTGCATAAAGGTCACCGTAAGGAACACTTCAAAGAGACCTTTATACAGAAGTAAACGTTTAAGTTGACCTAGAAAATTAAAATCTGACGACCTTGATAACCAGGTGACATTGTAGTAGATTGTCTGGCGCCACTCTACGAGTATATCAGGAAAAATAATGGCGGTCATTTTTTCTCTTTGGAAGAAACCACAAACGTCCGGTAAGGGCACGTATAGACCTTCCCACCGGCATCTACAGAACCAGAACCCGGAACCAGAACCCAGACTTATCAAAAGCCATTGACTACATTCATTCCCTACTTAATGATTTGATTGAAGTTATATGAACAATTTGTAAATACATCTATATATAAAATAATATTAAAATTGAAAAATGGATACCTGATTTACAGATCACGTGACATGGTATGATGTAGATGACTTCCGAGGTATGTCGATTCTTTCTGTTAGTATAATATAATATAATATAATATAATATAATATAATATAATATAATATAATATAATATAATATAATATAATGGCCACAGACGAGACTGCAATGATATCTAAATTCGAAACCTTCTAATCTCAATCTCATTATTTTGAAAATCCGATATCACAAGCGTAGGAAGCAGAAAGTAGAAAAAAAAGGGGGGGGGGTTGATAGTGGTGATACTTCTTATTTAGGTTGATTGTAAGAAAATCACATCAACCCCTCTCTTTTCCACCAAAAATGGATAATAGCCGTTTTGACCGACACACACACGCCCACACACATTTTTTCTATTGATTTGCAGTATCCGCTTCTGTCCTTGAGTGTGTTACTTCATTCATCTTCACGAGTAAAGGGAATGCGCGCGCTACGTAAACTTCACTCTACCCTTGACTGATTGCATTCAAAGGTCGCGGAATTTGATGACGCCGTCTAGCGAAAAGTATTCAATATACTACTAACCAATTGACCAACGAGGTTAAGCATGACTTAGACAACTTGGTTACAAAGAAAAACAAATGGCAACAATGGCCTGCTCTGTGTATCGTAAAATTTCTGAAACGTTTTCTATAGACAGCTTAAAAGATTTTCAAACGAAAGTCACAGAGGCTTTAATGAAAGTGAAAGACGCTTTCATTCCGTCGATCACATGTACTGGATCTATTATTTTCGTTTCGTCACACGATTTGTTTCAAGGCTTCTGATTCGTTCATGTGCGTAGCAAGTGAACCAAGCACGAATTGGCCAACGACCTTGAAATGTATTCAGTCAAGAGGAGAGAGAAGTTTACGTAGTGCATCCCCTTGACTCGTGAAGATAGAGAAGTTTACGTAGCGCATCCCCTTGACTCGTGAGGATAGAGAAGTTTTCGTAGTGCATCCCCTTGACTCGTGAAGATAGAGAAGTTTACGTAGCGCATCCCCTTGACTCGTGAAGATAGAGAAGTTTACGTAGCGCATCCCCTTGACTCGTGAAGATGTACTTCATTGGGTTATCCTACTTTTATTTCATCGGCAGGTCGATATGCCCCTAATCATAGTGTTAATAAACAGAGTACAATGACTGTAATACACACTGGACCTCATCGAAGACTGCAAGGGTTCCACGTTGGCAGAGTAGTCCACACGATTAGCTTCCATTGATTTCCTTTATAAAATGGAAGTCCATTTTTGAAAGATTCACGGCAATCTTTTCTCTAAGACCCCGGATGATAAGTTAATTAAAACCCCGCCTTCTCTATCACTTGCTGCCTTGCCAGATAAACCTACCTTCTTTGTTACACGTTGAAGTTTCAGCAATGGTCGGGACAGGAGTAAAAGCCGGACCTGTAAACCAGATTCGGTATATATGTGTTAATACAACTCACAATTATGCAGCTTATCGTGTATTAGGGTTGGTTTCGTTAATCAAATTTTTACTCCATTTCTATAATACAATGTTAATACATTTACAGGTATAAAATCTAAGACACCTCCGAAAGACCGGATATCGGGGAGCCACTAGTAGGACTTTAACTCCTAGCAAAGACCCGATATCGGGGAGCCACGAGTGGGATAACGGCCCAAACAAAGGACTGGATATCGAGGAACCACCAAGTGGGACTCCAGGCTCAAGTACAGGAGCCATCAGTGAGACTACAGTGGCTCCTGCTGATCATTCCGCAAGTCAAACCTTTTTGAAGCAGAACCACAGGGAAATTGAAAATGTGGCCTCTTAGGACAGGTGGCTTATCAACGCAGGTTGATTTTGTATAAACAGTTCGGTAAGTAGAAAGAAACAGAGACAGGTGGTTGCTAATGACAGGTGATTGCTTAATGCAGATGACCTTAAAAGCAGGCTTGACTGTGTTTTGATATTTAGAACCTAATTGCCCAGTCTAGCTCGGGGTGTTTGGGACTTCGTGTGTCTGGTATGCTAGATTCATCAGATTCTTGTGAAGAATCTTGTCAAGCCACGATACTCTGTCTTAAAAACATCAAATAGCATGTTGTGTTTCAAGGATTTTTTTGAAAATACAAGATAAATGGATTTAAGAAGACACGCTGTGTATATTCCCAGATCAGAACAAAGGTTTTACAGGATTGTACATGATTTTACAGGATTTCAAACCCCCAAGAGGTTCCAAATACACAAACACAGACTAAACCTTATATTTACGTTCATTGTTTTACGTCACAATAAGATATTTCATGTACATGGTGGCGGCACCTGCTCGGTGCAATGCACAGATATTTAGATGTATGCAAAGAGACGAACATAAGCAGTGATGCGACAGTAAGCCGATACTTTGTTTGACATTTTACTCTTCGCCGAGTATTTAACTTAAGTGTTATTATACATTTTTTCCCCTGATGTTATGTGGCAATGACGTTTTCTACACAGTATTGATTTACATTCATTAATATATACAGTGCTGATTTGCATTTGTTTTTTCTGTATGTAAGGGCATTCACGGCGGGTGTGACTAGACAAGCAGGAGACGCTTACTCCTCTTGGGTATCTGGTCTCACCTCTGTGGTACATTGTTGTTAGTGACAATTTCACTTGACACCAGTTACTTTTGGTATTTTGCATTTCTTTGAGTTACCTTTTGAAAATTTCTGCCGATGTCTCCGCACCAGGTGCACAATCACTAAACAGATCAGAACGGTCAACAGGACAGACACCACAGTCACCAACACTATGATGGAATTGTTCATGCTAGATGATGGTTCCTGAACAAGTCCATTTGCCATCCTGAAATGTATGGAAACCAGTTGCTGCTTTGAATGACATCGCATCAGCCCCAAATGCTGTATGGGTAATGTTGATATTTTGATGTCCCAATGTGCATGCATCAATGTTTCAAAAGTAGGACGACAATGTGTGCATTACAGTGTCAACACAAGTTCTGGCAAGATATCTAGCACAAAAATGCCACCATAACAATTGAATAGTCGTACAATCGTATCTATTGCAACGTGTTCTCACATATATATTCATGGCAACAAAGTGTTCCCACATATCATATGTATATATGGCAACATGTTGCCGGTCACAAATGTGCTCATATGGCAACAACGTGCTCCGACATACTATATGTGTATATGGCAACAATATATTGTCAGCCACATATATGTAAATATGGCTACAACGTGTTCCCACATACATATGTATATATGACTATAACATGTTGTGCCGGCCACAGATTATATGTTGATATGGCAACAACATTTATTATAACTATTTTAAATCGAAAGTGAAAATGAAAGTAGAAATATACATGAATAATACAGATCACCTCTACAAGTAACTAACGTTAGATCTGGCTTTGGATACAAATACGTTCTAATAAAGCGGACAAAATGTTCGTTGCAAATGCAGCTCGCTCTAAAGCTTTTTCACTTTCTATTGAATTTAAGATTTTCGAGAGGGATCGTAACCGTTTTAAATGAATCTGTAAAGTGCAACAAAAATGGTGGACATATAAGAAAAAAGGCCATATTGGTTTTCTATGGTTTCACGTCATTATTATGGTTTATATAAGAGCGTATCTGCAGAAAACCGTACCTTCAAATAGGCTCTAATTACCATTATTACTGAAATAACAGAAAACCCAGCATCATGGAAACCTTTTGAAATGTTCCAAATGCCTTGCTGTTCTAACTTAGGCATATTGGGCACTCTTATGGGTGTGGCAAGTCAAACAGTAGACGTTGAATCCTCCCAGGCACCTGGTCTCACCTCTGACAGGAGACACTTACTCTTCCTGAGCACTTGGTTTCACCCCTGATAGGGATCCGGGTTCTATTCCCAGGTTGCGCCACTATGTTTAAGAGGTTGGTAACCTCCTGCTTCCATGTCGCGATATAACTGAAATATTGTTGAAAGCGACGTAAAACACCAATCAACCAACCAACCAACCCCTGATAGGAGATGATTACTCCTCCCAGGCATCTGGTCTCACCTGACAGGAGACGCTTACTCCTCCCGGGTACCTGGCCTCACCTCTGACAGGAGTCGCTTACTCCTCCCGGGCACCTGGTCTCACCTATGAAAAGAGATACTCCTCTCGGGCACATCGCCTCACCTCTGACAGGAGACACTTACTCTTCAAGGATACCTAGTCTCACCTCTGACAGAAGACACTTACTCCTCCCTGGCACTTGGTCTCACCTCTGACAAGAGACACTCTTCAAGGATACCTAGTCTCACCTCTGACGGGAGACACTCCTTCCTGGCACTTGGTCTCACCTCTAGCAAGAGACACTTACTCCTCCCTGGTACTGGATCTCACCTATCACAAGAGACGCTTACTCCTCCCTGGCACTTGATCTCACCTCTCACAGGAGACACTTACTCCTCCCTGGCACTGGATCTCACCTCTCACAGGAGACACTCTTTCCTCCCTGGCACTGGATCTCACCTCTCACAGGAGACGCTTACTCCTCCCTGGCACTTGATCTCACCTCTCACAGGAGACACTTACCCCTCCCAGCACTTGATCTCACCTCTCACAAGAGACACTTACTCCTCCCTGACACTGGATCGCACCTTTCACAGGAGACACTTACTCCTCCCTGGCACTGGATCTCACCTCTCACAAGAGACGCTTACTCCTCCCTGGCACTTGATCTCACCTCTCACAGGAGACACTTACTCCTCCCTGGCACTTGATCTCACCTCTCACAGGAGACACTTACTCCTCCCTGGCACTTGATCTCACCTCTCACAGGAGACACTTACTCCTCCCTGGCACTTGATCTCACCTCTGACAGGAGACGCTTACTCCTCCTTATCACCTTGTCTCCCACAGGATTTCTAAAGTCTATGAATGTCGACCGTAGTGCCATGATGTTGGTGAGATTAAGTCAGTTCTATGTACATTTGCATTCTCGTGTTCTACTTTTTGAATGCGCCTCTGCTCTCTGTGCATAGCATGGAAGTATGGAACACGGAAATGTCAAAATGCTTTCCAAAATATCTTCCCATTTAAAAATATCGGATGGCGAAATGTTTATTTCGTCCGTATATAAGAGCATTCACTACGGGTGTGGTTAGCCAAACAGGAGATGCTCACTCCTCCCGGGCACCTGGTCTCACCATTGAATTTCAGAGGTCCGTGAATGTCCATTGTGGTACATTGTTCTTAGTGCCACAGTCATGCGACATCACTTACTTTTCGTATTTTATTAAAATGAAACGCATTGAAACTCCTCAAAACTTTATTTCCATGCATCAGTTCTAGAATTTAACCTTATGTATCACATGCGCTGTAAAAATAAATACTAACGCAACTTTCGTTGTCGTGTGCATTTCCGCTGTGGAGTTAACTTCCAGTACAGATGTTAATGTCGGTGATGGAAGACGTTGTATGGGAAAACATGCTGAAACTGAAAATAAGATGAGTGGAATATTTTGTCTTATTGGTCTTTTTTCTTCTCCTACATATTTACCGGAACCGATACCGAATAAGTATACGGATTACTTGAAGTTATATTTATATATTTCTTTTCCGTGTATGTACTTATTTTGGAGAAGGAAAGCATTTCCCTTTGTGTACTAATTGATGGTCCTTAATTATTATTCTATTTCTGCAACCCGGTACGTAACGTGATATCAAGGCATATATGTAACATATCTCTATTTTCAGTATTTTGCACTAGATTCTGCTTGCATTTAAATATGTTTATACCACTATTCAATTCAATTGCATATGTATGAATTTATTTTCCCGTTTAATTCGCTTTTGATAAATTTTGAATTTTTACCAAATGCTATTGAATCGGTGATTCTTTATTAAAGCCTTAAGGACAGAGGCGGGAGTCAAATTTTTTATATCTCCGCGTTGAAGAGTTCCACCTCGTCCGTGTACGATAACCGGCAGAAGTTCCGTTTTGACTCCGTACTTTTCTTTGCCCGCGGCAAAAGGCATAATAACACTTGAGTCAATCCCATTGTTAGTCACACTTCAATGCTCATATAAATCAGGATTCATAACCTGAGTAGTCATTATAATTCTCCAAAGAAAGGAAATGAGTCAATTGAACCCCCTGTTCAAAGGGAATCTGAAGAAGAAAGTGAGGCAAATATTTCCAATCATTTTCTTGGAATTGTCTAATAGGTATTTTATATTCTTCATGCATACTCTTTTATGCGTTTTTGCAAAGACTGCAATGCATATTGTAGGTACTGAGCGTTGTGGTGGCAACACTATATCATCAAGAGAGATAACTCTTATTGATGGTTTACAGAATAAATGCAAGTGTCACTTTCCCAGTGCCAATTTCTTAAAAGGTACAAGAGAAAGGTCCCAAGTTCCTGTCTTTATTTAGAAATATGTATTTCAGAGATCTTGTATTTGATTTCTAAACAGAAAATATTTGCTAGAAAATTTTTTTATTGTGAAATGTGTATTTCTGCCTATATGAGGCAATGAAGAAATTCCATGTTCTGTCAAATCAGGAAGTTGGAAAATCTCAAAATGTTTATTGGTAGCCATATCAAAGGTTACAATGAAACTCAATAATGCTCAAGTTTAATACAGCACCTCAAAATTGATAGAAAGATATCTGAAAATTGAATAACCGGGATCTGTCCTTAACTAAAGTAATTTTTTTTTTCAATAATATTTGAGAAGGAGGGAAGAGGGTTGTTGGTACGTTATACCAAAAGTCACATAAATATTTAATATTAATCATTAATATTTAGTCTGGGTGCGATTACCGACTGCGGCAAATAACAAGGTATTCTAGTGCGTTTACTGCGAAAATCTGTGGTATTTACATTATCCTAAACGCTCACAAAAGAAACATTTTTAAAAGATGATTTTGAGCGCATGTTTCTAGTATCAACGTCAGTGATCGGCTTGCGAATTTCAGATTAAACAAATTGGAGTTTAAAACGCCAGCAGGGCCAACAAGGCAGCGTGCTTTGGAACGAATCAGGATAAAGCATATCAAGTACATTACGTAAGTCGTCGAAACCGAGACGATCTTGCTTAGTGCATTGAAACCAAATGGGCATGGATATCTTACAGCCGGGTTCCCAGGAAAGAAGGCACATATGGTGTATTTTCAAGATGTGTATATATGTGTTTTCATTGTTTATACGTTTATGTAATCGTGCGCTAATTGGGTTCAGGATCTGTGGCGCTCATTGAACATGTGGTGAAAACGTATCGATCTGAATTTTATTGTGAAATACCAGATTTATTGCGTTTTTACGATACGAAGTCTGGTAGCTCATATTAATGTGTGTGTAAGTCACAGGAAGGGAGTCGGTATTCTGATTCCGGAAATTTTGTATAAACATTAATGAGTGTCTTGAACGATGATTAGCCAAAACAGTAAACAATAAATAACTAAATAAATAATTTAAAAATGAATGAAAAAGTACAATAAAATAAAATGCAGGACATGAAAATGTGTCGAAGTCTAAGCTTTTCGAAACCAGATAAACATGAACGAGTCAATAATTTGCAAAAAGAAAAAAAAAAAAAAAGAAAGAAAAAAAAATATTTATCGGAATAAAAGAATCAATAATTCGCAAAAGATTTGTTTCATAAAAATATGACATGCAAAAACACTAAATGTGACCGTATGCCAATACGGTGATTTGCAAAAATCTTATACATGTCACATCGTTCAAGCTTAATTTATTAGCGATAAAAGATCAACTTGAAAATGTTACAAACAATGGGGGATTTTCACAAACGCTTAGATGATCCAGATTCGTGATTTGTTATGAGGTATACTCCTCGGGATTTATCTTCAATTTCTAAATAAAATCTTATTTCTTATTCTTTTGTTTTACCATGATTATTATCTTAAATGAGAAAGTAATGAAATATATATAATCTGTGTATACTTCTTCATTGAATTCAAATTGGGATTTCAAAATATTAATAACAGGATCTGTAAAAAATTACTGAAAAATTGCATTATGGCCTAGGATAAAACCAAAGTCATACCCCCTCATGCATTCGGAATCTCTCCCGCCTTTACTCATAAAAGAATGCTGAAACATGTAAAACTCAAAACGGATACGTACAGTGAAATAGTCCCATTATGTCATTTTATAGACATGAAAAAAATACTATTGATTCGCCAAATTATAGAAACACTATTAATGTAAGTTTGCGAGCAGCGTTGCGATTTATCGGAAAGTTGTATTGAAAACGTCTTAACCAGACGGACGGACAGACTAATTTATTCTTATATAGCTAAACTATAGAAAGAGTTTACTACATCAGTAAGTATACATGTCCAGGCATATAACTGGGTCAGCTTTCTCTTTAAAATTTTAACAAAAAACCGGGATACATGAAGATCTTACCTAGCTTTCATACATTTCGTTTGGTATGTCCTTTACATTCATATATTGTCTTTCTTTTTTCTATTATCGGATATTTTTTGTTTTTGTAAAATCGTGTCAGATTGGCGATCTCGGTATTAAGATGCATTGTTATATTAATTATGAAAGCATGATAAATTGTGAAATATGCTCAAGTAATTCAAAATGCTTTTTTCGTTTTTTTTTTCTAAATAAGTCAACAATAGAGTGCCTAAGTTGGAGCTCTTTGAACTTGGCGGGTCCTTTTATTCGTCCCTTCAAAAATCACTACGCACTTATGTTAGGACACTTTACCTATTGACTTATATCTTACATCTATAGTTTTCATCCGACCAGTAGGTGATAGTGGGACATTTCCCGAGGCTCTCTTTACATAAACTGACATCAATTTGTTGCGCATGCGTGTTGAATTCTGGACAAAATCCTGAAAACAGAACATCAATATTACGTACACTTCGCTGCTTCAGAGAATCAAACAGAACAAAACGAATTTTAACAAATCAAAGTACGTTTATCTCTCTCATTGGGTCTCGTGGAATCTCGCGACATCCCTAAAACATCCACAAGATTAACAATAACTCCAAACAGAGAGAGAGAGAGAGAGAGAGAGAGAGAGAGAGAGAGAGAGACTTTCTTGTGTGTGTTTCAAACCCGGCCCAAAAGGTATTCCTGACAAACCTCCATATTTGCCTCGATCAGAATATGAACTCCCATACAGATATGTGAAGTAAAGTAAGTTAATGCGAAGTCCCTTAGCTCATTCTGCGTCAGAGCCAAGCACGTGACCGAATACAGAATGTAAGCTTAAAGTGAGGGAACGTCTCAAACTTAACGTTTCGAGTACCTGTGGTAAAACCCCTTAATTTCGAGTGTTTTAATATTCGCGAGGAGCAAACTTTGGATATATTCTCGAGACATAATTTTTACGAGACACAAAATACCTGCAATAGTTCAATAGTCGAATTGCTTGAAAAGGGGAGCCGCGGAAGGGGGGTGGGTGGGTGTTACTTTATGTCAGGAGTCATACTTGCCAAATTACGCGAAAATAAAGTCCTCGCGAATGAAAAATTGACTTACAGTCTATATTGATGTTTAGCAATATGTAAAACATACCTGGTTGGATCCACGTTTTTTCTAGGCAAGTTTCCATCGGGTTTCCAGTTTCGTCTTTAAGACAGTGATATATTTTAGGATATTTGCATCCCATATCTGTCGCACTTTGTTTCCACTCCGAACGATTAGGACATATGATGACCATGGTGTCCGGGAAAAATCGCACCTGGAAAACCCATAAATTTAAAATTATTGATTGATCATTGTTCAACACAACATCAAGACTATATCACCTATGTATAAGATGGCGGCACCTGCCTGGGGCCAGACATGGTTTTGTTCGACTGAAGTAACTGACAACCCCCCCTCTTTTCCCAGTAGTTTTTTATCTTTTTATCTACCATTGTGTACTATGATACTGTATTTTGGTTTTAAGTTTACTTAGGTAGGCTTTATATGTTTTGACACTAAATACACCAGGCAGATACCGTCACCCTGTAAGTGCCATGTATCACATAACAGTGGCGGATCCAGGATTTCTTTAAAAAAAGGGGGGGGGGAGGGGCACATATGAAGTTCATATATTAGACAAAATACTCGGTCAGATCTGGAGTTTTACTCATATTATTTGAGTGTTTTCAACTTTATCATCTATATATGCCGTGTAAATGTGTGACGGAAAAGCTTAATTTGAAGATTATTTGAGGGAATTTTTTCAGGTGGAACATTTTGTAATTCTTTGGCAAAATTCCATCACATTATGATGGACAATCCCCCTTTTAAAAATCACTGGATTCGCCAATGTAGTACGATCTGTTGTATTTCTAAAAATAGCAAATGTAAAAATAAAAGTCGTAATGGTCGTATAGGCCTTAGATGGATATCATTAAATTATAAGTAGAAGCGGATTGCTGCCAGCCACAAATTAGTACTGTGGTAATTATCATTATGGCTTGGTTATTTACGAAATTACACTTTCGGTTTCCTGTCCAATTGTCAACATATTTTATCAGCGAGAATGGGCGTGGCTGAGTCAGTAACTTCCGTGGCTCGTGACCGAGAGTTTCCGGGTTCGAATACTACTCCTCGGTGTCTGGTCTTTAGGATAAGACGATAAAATCCGAGTCCCCGTGTCTCGTCTTTAGGATAAGACGATAAAATCCGAGTCACCGTGTCTCGTCTTTGGGATAAGACGATAAAATCTGAGTCCCCGTGTCTCGTCTTTAGAATAAGACGATAAAATCCGAGTCACCGTGTCCCGTCTTTAGGATAAGATGATAAAATCCAAGTCACCGTGTCTCGTCTTTGGGATAAGACGATAAAATCCGAGTCCCCGTGTCTCGTCTTTAGGATAAGACGATAAAATCCGAGTCACCGTGTCCCGTCTTTAGGATAAGATGATAAAATCCAAGTCACCGTGTCTCGTCTTTAGGATAAGACGATAAAATCCGAGTCACCGTGTCAATTTAACATCAGTACATTAAAGTCTTCACTACGTAGACAAATCAATCCGGATGTGACATTTACTACAGCGCTGACGTCGTCCCATGGGTAGCGTGCTTCTTTTGTGACCGAGAGGTCTCGGGTACAAATCCCACTGGAATCTCGTCGGTGTCCTTGTTGTAGGATGAGACAGTCAAAAACACCAGAAAGATCTCTTACTGCATTCATCTGCAGAATAATTTCAAAAAGGCAAAACCATTCGATAGATCTTGTTTAGTCGTAACTTTTGGTGTATGCTATATGTTTGTATGAAGAAGCGTTCATATTTTAAAGAGAAAAAATCAATTTTAGATAGGGCGATTTCCATGTTAAATTTTGACGTGACGTCGCCAAGTTTCCCATAGGCTCAATGATAAACATCGGCGACGTCATGTCAAAATAAACATAGAAAACGCCCTATCTAAAATGATTTTTCCCTATAAAATACGAATGCTTCTTCGTAGAAACATATAACATACACCAAAAGTTACGACTAAACAAGATCTGTCGATTGATATTAATTTTATAAGACTATTTTAAAGATAAATAAGTGAAAATATAGATTTTTCGGTTTACAAAGTGAGTGGCGCGGAGAGTAGTGGAAAACGCCACCGATGAATACAGTGATACAGTTAAGGACACTCGGAACTCCTCGCATTAATTTTTTGCGTACGGAAAAATGTTGCAAGTTCGGCAAGGTTCACACACTCATCATACAAAATTAGACTTTATTTTCCAAGGACTACGTTCGTATCCCATGGAACGGTTTAAACCAGTTTAACAAGCCCTCTTCAATGGCGGATCCAGGATTTCCGAAAAGGGATGCTCACATGTGAAATTCAAAATGGACTTTTATTGATATCATTTGAGTGTATTCAACCTTATAGTCTATGTATGCCTCGTAATTTGTGGCCAAAAAATTAAAAAGGGCGTCACAAGCCTCCTTCTTAATCTGCCGCTGCTCTTTCCACATTATGTAACAGACGGAGAAACCCCTGTAATAGCCACACATTATCTTTATG
This sequence comes from Pteria penguin, assembly GCA_035048485.1. Taxonomy (NCBI): domain Eukaryota; kingdom Metazoa; phylum Mollusca; class Bivalvia; order Pterioida; family Pteriidae; genus Pteria; species Pteria penguin. Next base: position 43,331,344 of record CM068591.1, on the reverse strand, counting down.
CAGGCGACCTGGGTTCGATTCCCAGGTCTTGTCGCTGTTTTGCAGAGGTTGGTGATCTCTTATTTCCATATCGCAATAGGACAGAAATTGTTGAAGGCCATCTTACACACAAATCAGTCCGAATTGTCATACCCAAGTGTAAAACTGGGTCTGAATTCTTGCTGTAGAGAGAATCGACGGGAATTGAAGTAATCGAAATATTTTAGTGGAATATTACTCGCTATTCACTATGTCAGTCACTTGTTTACATCCAAGTCATGATGCCTCTATATCAGAAAGTGCGACAACAGGCTCGTTACAAGCTGTTTTAAACATTATTTAGTCGATTTTGCCACGTTTTCTACTTTTGTGATATTATGGTTAATTCCAATTTGTAGGAAATAAGAGGAAATTCGGTAATAGAATATTAAAAATCGCCTGCTACAGGACCTAAATAGAATTTTATGATATGAAGCCATTATAGTTTGGATGTACACAAGTGAATGATAAAACAAAATGTAAGTAAAAAAAGTTTGTTATACTTATTTATTTATACATGTATGTTTGTTTTAATTTTCAGATTCTATCTATGGGAGGAATTCAGACCCCAAGTCGTATGCTTGGGTCAGACATTTTGCACTACACACAACCAACCAAACTGCCCGAAAAAAAGCAACCCATCTTTTGAAAAAACTAATTTGCAATACTCACCGTTCTCTACTTAATTCCGCTTTGCTTATGTTTAAAACTCCGTATCTTCTCCAGCTTTGCTTATTTTCGAAGTTTATATCCTTTCCACTCTACAGATGCAACAGCACGTGAAACTTGGGTGCATGTATTGGCATTAGATGTATGACCAAGGTGTATCGATATCCATTCGTCTTACTTATAGCTCTGTAAAGCTGGCTTTGAAGTAAAGTTCATCGTGAACAACAAATCAGTTTACCTCATTAAATCAGTGGATAGTGACGTTAATCAGCCGTGGTCTCTGTTTACCAGCCGTTAAAACACGCCCCCGAAGTCTGGGAAAACATTAAGCTATCTACTGGAAATACTCAAAGACTTTATTCAGAAATATATTGATGTCGGGTAAGGGGAGGGGGTCGACATTTGTCTTTACTCATATGGTAACCGTCTGCTGAGGCAGAGAAACTATTAGAATTGGGGAAATATATTCCATCTAAGGGACGCAATATGCATACTCTAATGAAATTTCCCTTTATTGTTCAAAAAGTCACATTTTAATAAATTAAACCATTTGATACATCTTTAGCTCTCTCTCTCTCTCTCTCTCTCTCTCTCTCTCTCTCTCAATTTTCCCCCAAACAAAACTACCTAACTACCTATACATATACACAAAAGAAAATAATGTTGTAATTCCCCCACTGAACTCTATCCGTTTGGTCTCAACAAAAATGGTGCCACCATTAGATAGATAAAAATAATTCTGATTTTACGATATACTCTGTATTTACATCACAAGGTTTACAATGATACCGTCGCCTAAAAAAAAAAAAAAAAGAAAAAAAAAAAAAGAAAAATAAATAAATATGAAATTAAAAAAATAAAATGAATAAATAGATAAATAATAAATAAATAATTGATAATAAATAAATAAATAGAATAATATAAAATAAAATAAAATAGAAAATAAATAAATAAATAAAAAACTTTCAAACATTAAAAATTCAAAACAAACATACAACCCCCCCCCCCCCGAAATTAAAACAAGTTTAAAATAGTAGATAAACACGGTTTCCACACGGGCCCAGAGTTTCTTTTTTTCCACAATGTGATACGATACGACACGAAGTTAGCACATGATTGTCCGGACACAGATGGGATAAAAGGGAAGAGAAAACTTATCCTAGTATATAGTTGAATATACTGAAAACTTTATTTTCTTTTACCCAGATAAAGACATTGATTTCAAGCTTGGAGCTGCGTTCACATTCTCTATACATCATACTCGTGAAATAACATAAATTTTCCCATGCTTTTTAAAGTAAATTATTCCTCAGTAATGTATTCAATCAAATACTTAAATACCTGAGATGGTTCTTTAACATCAATATCAATAAATATATTGCCTCCAGTAATAGGGGTTTCGTGTATAATTAAGATATATATAAACTGTACTCCCATATTTCACATGATTCATGTCATGCTTAATGTGAGGTAAGTGTATGTGTACATTCAAGGACTTGTCTTGTTTATAAATCAATGGTACGTTGAATAGAGAAAATTGAATATATTAAATATATATACAGAGAGATCGGGGAGGGGGGGGGGGATAAAGGGATTTGTCATTTCCGGTGGAGAAAAGGCACGAGGATGATAATTTGAGATGGCTTCATAGGCGAAGAAAAAAATAAATAAGCCAAACCCAGGATTTTAAAACAGACAAACACACAGACGAACGGCCTAGCCTTGTATATGATGGAAGATAGAATTCATATTGAATCCATCCTTGAATCGAAGTTCCATAAACTGTACGCACTAAACTAGATATTCAGACAAAACATAGTGTCAATACGAAATAGTACAATGACTAGAAACGTTAGAGAGCTGGAAATTAAAGGTTATAAAAAGTTTTATTACGAAATGCCTAATCATCTCATCTCGCCGATTAGCCTTTCCTTATCGTTATTCGTAATACACGCGGTATATAATCATTACAAGAATATTATATACAGATTTCAAGATAGCAGAAAAGCGAAACACTTTACATTCTCCTCAACGTCGCCATGTAATAGGATTCTCATTAATGTAGGAGATAGCAGACGAATGGTATGCAGGAGCAGTAGCGGATTAAAGCTCTCCCTGCCCCTCTTTATTTTCTTTTTTTTTTTTATTTGTCAGAGTAGCATTAATTTCCACTGTTTTGAAAAATATCTTAAAATACAGAGTATTATCTGGGTGACAAGCGTAGTAAAGTAAGATTCTTTTTCATGGGGACACTTGAATTTTATAGATCCCGGAAGCCTCTAAACGATGTGTGACGGAACCGATGACACTAATGCGTTCAAATGGAAAGCAACGCCAAAATTTTCTAATGTTTCAGGCATAATCGTACGGTTGTCATGGCAACAGAAAGGATGAAAATGCCCTAATAAATGTTTTCCCTTTTTACCCCCCCCCCCCAAAAAAAACCAAACAAACAAACAAACAAATAATAAAATAAAATAAAATAAAATAAAAAAATAAATAAATAAATAAATAAATAAAAAAGAAATAAATAAAAAATCATCAACGAGCAGTTTGCAATCTCCAGAGAATAGCATTTACTGAATGCAATTTTAGCAGATACAATGTATACAACATGTAAATAAATTCACATCATAAATATAACTCATATATTAGAAAACAAAAAACTAAAATATAACAGCCCCCCCCCCCCATTACACACCAATAAGGATGAATAACAAAAACAAAAACAAAACCCAAAACTAAACAAAACAAAACAACAACAAAAAACCAGCAACAACAAAAAAAAAAAAAAAAAGAAAAAAAAAAAGGATAATAATAAAATAAAAATAAAAACCCAAATGATGTTTCCAACAACCTTAACATATTAGAAAAAAAATCAAAATCGGAATTTTATGCTGTAAGTAGACAAACTGAGGGAAAAATATGTCTTGCACAGCAACATTAAGTACTAAATATTTCTTCAAGTTTTACTTCATTCCGATGGTAGGATTTAGACTTCGTGACGGGTGGACAGACAGACAGGACAATAACAACACATTTTTTTGTTTGTTTTTTTTTTATCTATTCCATTTAATTTTATCTTATTTTATTATTATTATTATTATTATTATTATTATTATTATTATTATTATTGTTATTATTATTATTTATTATTTTTTTTGTTTGTTTGTTTGTTTGTTTGTTTTTTTTTTAATGATTTTCTTTGTGTGGTTGTTGCAATGCAACGCAATACGCTGGGAAGAGGAAATGACATAATGCATTACAATTTTAAAGCTAGAAAACAGTATAAAACCTCTTACATACTTTCATAATTTTTGACGGGCTCAGAAAACGCCAGATTTACTTGGCGAACTCCGAATCCGTCATGTATAATCAATTTCAAATCTCCGCCCCTAAAGATGATGCATGATTATGTAATGAAGCTCCCATCTAATATCCAGGGGCCTTATTCACAAAGAAACTTAAGTCTAAGAAATGAGACCTATATGGTAGCATGTGTCTTGATTCTAAGAATGAATAAAAAGTTTCTGTAAACAGTATATCTGACAAGCTATTCACAGGCAAACTTTCGACAAATTCTTAGGATAATGACATATGGTATTTTAGGTCTCAATTCTTAGACTTAGACTTACGTTTCTTTGTGAATAAGACCCCAGGAGTCTTGGAGTAGTAGAGGCACTTCATATGGGGAACTTAATTGTAATCAGTAAATTATTCAAGAGAGAGAGAAAAAAACCCCCCCCCCCCCCCCCCCCCCAAAAAAAAAAAAAAAAAAAAAAAAAAACACCGGACAGTGCTGATAAATTTCTAGATTAGAAATTGTTTCGTGGACTCTCTGAAAATGTGAAGAATTCTAATAAATCAACCATTTAATCATTATACACACTCCGAAATTTCAAGTATTACATGTACATATTCCAATCCAGTAATACCCCAGCTTCCAGTCACTGGCAGCCCCCCCTCACTCCTCATACCCACTCCAACAAGGCGCGGATCCAGAAATACCCCAACCTCCAGTCACAGGCAGACCCGCCCTCACTACTCATACCCACTCCAACCAGGCGCGGATCCAGAAATACCCCACCTTCCAGTCACAGGCAGCCCCGTCCTCACTCCTCATACCCACTCCAACCAGGCGCGGATCCAGAAATACCCCCAGCTTCCAGTCACAGGCAGCCCCGCCCTCACTCCTCATACCCACTCCAACAGGCGCGGATCCAGAAATACCCCAGCTTCCAGTCACAGGCAGCCCCCCCCCCCCCCCACTCCTCATACCCACTCCAACCAGGCGCAGATCCAGAAATACCCCAGCTTCCAGTCACAGGCAGTCCCTTCCTCACTCCTCATACCCACTCCAACCAGGCGCAGATCCAGAAATACCCCAGCCTCCAGTCACAGGCAGCCGCCCTCACTTCTCATACCCACTCCAACCAGGCACGGATCCAGAAATACCCCAGCTTCCAGTCACAGGCAGCCCCGCCCTCACTCCTCATACCCACTCCAACCAGGCGCAGATCCAGAAATACCCCAGCTTCCAGTCACAGGCAGTCCCTTCCTCACTCCTTATATCCACTCCAACCAGGCGCAGATCCAAAAATTTTGTCGCGAGGAGGTCCACCCCAATAAATTGCTCGAGAGGGGGAGGGGGTGTCTACCCATGTTTTTGTGTGTCCGATTACTTGTTTCACATTCAAAAATAACGAGAAAATGATTTTCGCCGAATCTCAGGTCCAAATTCTCGGTCAATCTCTCTAGATCCGCGCTTAGTATTAGCGATGCATTCATTCTTGCTATGGATACCTGTAAGACACTCAAACGAATACTCATTTTCAATGCACATGAGACGATAATTGTGTAGAAAAAGAAATGTACCAAATCCTAGCACATTAGGCGCGGGTCCAAATATTTTTCGAGGGGGGGTCCACCCATGTCAAAATTACTTTATTTTACATGGAAAAATAACAAGAAAAATAATTTTCATGGAATCATACGGTCTACCCCCCTGAATCCGCGCATGCACGTGATCATGCATACTGACATGTAAAACATGACACTTGATTCATTGAATTTATTTGTTGAATTTTAAAACCTACAATTAATGAAAAATTGAAAACCCTGTTAAACGGATATTGAATATAGTGTATACCTGAACTGCATTATAGGAAACTTATTATATCTACACTCCTCATGTACTTCAGCAAGTATGTAACACATGCATTTGATGACGTACTCACATATTCAGTACACGATAAAGAGAGTGTTCGATATATGAAAAACGGTCTTCAGCTATAAATGTTGTTTACTAACGGGTGTTAGATAAATAAGCAGGAGCATTTGAACATTTTTAATTTCCTAGAATATTTTTACAAGAAGGGCGTGTTAGTCTTTCACAAATTTAACTTATGACTGGATTTTGTAGTGATCCAAAAAAAAAGTAAAAGCATATCGTGAATACAACAAGGAAGCATTGATGTTTCCAACAAATTTTGTTCGGAGAAATTAGCAAATACCGAAAGTAGAAAGGCTGACAAACAGAAAGGGAGGAGGAAAAAATGCTTTGCACAGCAACACTGGGTAGTTAACAAAGTAAAAGATGAAAATGTGAAAATTTGAAGAGGAAAACGATGAGCAAATTTCTCTTTTTCTTGAAATCTAGCCACCCAGTGTCTTTTGAATTCGCATGTGTTGATAATTTCTGAGTATATTTATTATCGAGTCGACATGTTTTATGCGCAAAAGGAAAATTAAGGCAAATACGACACTACTTCATTTCAGAAATTACCATTTGCAAGCATTGATACTTTATTTACAAGAATTTAACGCTCTTTATACATGCCCCCCCCCCCCCCCCCCCAAGTTGCCTCATCTATATATGTGCTATCTTAATTGACCTCTATGCTCAATATTTTTTACCAGAGAAATGATCGAACACATGAACATTTTTTCCTGACAGATGGTGAACAACATATGACGGTATGTTTTTCACATTGACTTTAGTAAAATATTTGTTTCACGTCACTCCACGATTATTTTACAATATATGATGCATTGCATAGAAATCTATACCTTTGCAACGGACATACACGACGTCTATGAGGGATCTTTTAGGTGCCACGCCTACCATGGCACGGGGCCTTGGTTTTCACCGTCTCATCCGAAAGACAGGACACCGATCTACCCACGGTGTAGGGTTCGAATTCCACTGGTAACTTACTGGTTTTTCTGTTTCCCGGATGAGACAGTGAAGACCGAGCTCCAGTGTCACGTGACATGTCAAAGATCTCTCGCTGCTCCGTCTCTGCAGTGTTTTAGTTATGCCCAATCACCATTTACGACACATGGAATAATCTGCGCGTAATATAATTGCAATCGGTCTCGGCCGACTGTACATTACGATAGTAAATTCGCTTTGAAAGCGCATGTGCAAACTCCATTAGCGTAGCATGTTGGGTAATAATCTGGTACTAAGAAACAGTATTAGCACACAATTCTGCTGTAGATATTGAGATTTCTAGAAATAAATCTTATAAAATGTTCACAATTTAAAAAAAAAAGATTCGTTCAATACAAAAACCAACTTATTTCCGAATATTGACGAGAACATCCGAGAAACTTTTCTAAAAAGGAAAAAAGGCGCGGCAACTTTCCTAATAAGGAAGAAATGAGGTGTGGCTTTCGAAATTTTAGCGGGAAAATTCACAACTGCCCATTAAAAGATGGTTTTAAAATCAAGCACATGTAATTCCTATTTACATAAAGCCAATTGGCTTTTTGACCAACAACTTGAAGATTTAAAGCTATTCCGATTGCGACCTAACCTTTTTAATGTAATTTCATTCGTTTGAACAGAGTGAATTAGATTGAAATTAATTTCTCCTGTTGTAGTAATATTGAATGAGTAATGCGGTTTCCCGCTCTTTTATGTAGGGTATTTAAGTCATGGTCTAAGAATTTTCATTCATTCTACACGGTAGCGCTCTACCATACATATCAGTTAAATTTTTTGGATTTTTACGAAAGTAAAATAATGTTAATGTGTTTTTAAATAGGTTCAGTAAATAAGTAAATTATTGTTATTAAATTTTGGGAGATTTGCACTTTTATATTAACCAATGTTATGCTTATGTTGACTATAGATTACATCAGTTACAGTATATAAGTACTTTAATTTTAGACATGAATATCGTATATATACTAGAAACAGACAAAGTGAGTCAGAGACAATTAAAGTGTTCACTTTATAGACTGTTATGTGATGTGTGTTGAGATTATGATATATATATATATATATATATATATATATATATATATATATATATATATATATATATATATATATATATATATATATATATATATATATATGTATAATCTGTCAGGTTTATGGGAGATAATTATGAGACAGAATGTTGTAAATGAATTATAATTGAAGAAATTGTTATTGAAATATTTTTGGAAATAAATTCGCACGGGTACACATGAGCGTTATCGCATGCATCCTATTTAATATTGTAGTTTTCATTTTAGATGTTTTAGTTTTCAATATTATGTTGGGGTTCAGGAGAAAAAAGCTACGCTTGTACAATATACAAACAAAGTAAGCCAGGCAATCTTGATGTGACAAACAAACACCTATCATCTCATTAAATTTGAAAATGTTTATTACATGAAAACACACATATTGGATACATTAAAGTAAAAAAAAAAATAAATGCTCTGTAACCGTTGTTCGCGGTGTAGACACCAAAGCCGATATCAGTGAGGTAAAGTTTGCTGTATTAAGCAGAAGCTTTACAACGATACAGAATAAGTAACACCTAAAAGTGAGTACTCTATTTTGTTCTCGCATTAAGATAAACATATCATTATCGACATAACATTCTCAATATCATTATTTATGGTTACAGTGGTGTAGTAGAAAGAACCAAATCAGTAATCCGAAGCACTGTTATTTGGAACGGATAGTGAGGAAACCCTAGTGATCCAGCTGGACATTAAATAGAAATGTTCAGCGATGAATCCAAATTTTTGGAAAAATGGATTTTTTTCTCTGATTCTTTTAACATACATAAAAGTAATGTACACGTGATTTATTGAAGGTTTCAGTTGCATTTTTTCGAGATCTTTACCCAGGATGTCCACGAAATGACAATCAATAACACCAATAAACGACTCTTCAAGATGAATAACATAAATGAAATTCAAAAATTCATATTAAGGGTTTTTCAGATTTAAATCGTAGATTTATAATTATAAAATGTAAAACTGGTATAATATATATACTTTCCAATTTTATAATTGTCTTTTAATTAGATCTCTTGATAACGTAGATGTAGAATTTATCTCTTTGGCTCGGATATTCAAAATGTTCCCATATTCAAACTCACATGGACGGACTGACACACATACAGTCGTAAACACATACGTGCATGCACACACATAAGACAGTCGTGATTTTTGTACTCCGCTGCGAGGCAGAGTCGAGGTGATAAAGATTAATGTACAATGTTGACTTAGTGATAAAAACTATGCAATTATTGTCCATGTGGTTGTCAACTTTATCTCAAAAAGTAGGTGAATTTGTCACGTGGTTTATTGAGGATCTCTGCGAAGGTCATGGCTTTAGGAACCAGTACGGTATCTATGGCATGAGCCACGCCATTGTCGGCCCTGACATCGGCGAGGATAACTTTCACGTTGTCATTCAATTCCACACCTGAAAAAGTGGGAAAATATCTTAAATTTAAGCGTACATCCTCAATGAACTTTGTTTTGCAGCAATAGAAATAACTATAAATTCCTAAATCTTAACCTTATATCAAATTGTAATCAATATCAAACCGCCATCAACATTAATCCGCCATCAACATAAAAATGTTATCAAAATCAAACTGGTATTAACATCACATGGTAATCACCATCAAATTTACACCGTAGTCAACATCAAAGTGTAAAAACCCATCACATTATAATAGAACCTTCGTTGTTATCAATATCAAACTGCAACCAGCATTAAAATGTAACCAACATTATCCTACAATCAAAATCACTCTGTATTCTGCATCAAACTGCAATCGACATCATTCTATACAGCAAAATGAAATCAACATCAAATAGCTTTCAAAAATCCACTGTTATTTACACCAACATGTAATCAACATCAAGCTGTAATTGTCAACTATCCATAACCAACATCAAAATGTTATCAGCAACAATATGTAATCAAAATCACACTGTACTCACCTTCATTTTGTAATCAACATCAAAGTGTAATCAACATCATACTGCACTCACTTTCGATTCGTAATAAACATATAAAAGTTATCTATGTTATACTGCATGAAACTTCACTTCATAATCAATATAAGACCATTTTCAATAACATGCTGCACTTAACTTCAATTCTTTTTCAACAATAAAATATAATCAACATCACATGCACACTTTACTCAGCCTAAAATTTTGAAACATCATCAAACTGTGATAGACATTACACTGTCCCCAACTTCGATTTGTGATCAAAATGTAAATCAACATCACACTGTATTCAACTTCGATATTTGAAACATCATCAAACTGTGATAAACATTACACTGACCCCAACTTCGATTTGTGATCAATGTAAAACTGTAATCAACATCACAATGTATTTAAATCACCAAGGACACGCACACAAAACATGATAATAGTAGAATAAACACGGAAAAACGACATTGCAAAAATATTCGATTGTGCTGCGGTTACAATACCGACTTAAGACGGTCAATTCAATTGAAGTTACAAACGTCACTCAATTGGTGTGGTTAACCGGTTTACAGGCGCCCACCTTCCCACCTACCGCAAAAGCAGCACAATCAAAGGACACACATTAAAAATTTATATATAATCCTCCATACAGAGAACAAGGATCAACACGTTTCTCAAGAAGAGAGGTCATAAAAATTTTTTACACATGAAACGTTCATATAATAATATGTTCTATCAAAATATGTAAGGCGACATCAACATAAGTAAACCGTGCTCTGTCCGTCTGTAAGCGAGTTCAGATCCTTGATCAACAGGAGTCCAGACTAACAGTCAGAGCGGACGAGAATCAGGACCTTGCCTCCTCTGAAAGAACTGGACAAGGCTCGTCATAGAGTCCCACCGCCCTGTTAGTCAGCGTGCAACGCTCAAGTAAAAGTCTGTATTGAGTTGTAGAGGGACACAATACAAGACCTATGGTCTTAGCGATGACGTCGGAGTCATACCGTCGATGTCGAAGGCGTTTAATTATTTAAGAACCAGCTGATATGAAATTATCAGAACCTTTGACCCTCCTTAGTTTGTACACTAGATCACCATAGAAATTGGGATGGGAATTTCCGCTGGATACGTATTGTTGAAAAGTCACATTTCGCTATTTAGATAAAATGTCTGTATAAGATCTGTAAAATTTACCAAAAGTTTTTCGAAGTTTATAATAACCCTGCGTAAGAAGTTTAAAAGTAATCTGAGAATTTTTTGCGTGAAAATCCAAAACCTTCGTGCAGACTCAAGCGAACCGAAGCGATTGACTAATATAAATACTATATGATGGGAGTCTGGGGACATCACCATCTAGATAAGGGAAACTTACAATAGGAAATCCAAAGTCGTCACGTTTATCATATATGTTGGTATGAATATTGTTGTTAATATTACTAATATTTAAGTCTAAAAAGGGAGTTTCGTGGTTGGTAGTATTGGCTTTATTTAATTGAAGTTCAGGTGGATAGATGTCTGTAATATAGTTTTCAAACTCAGGGTTATCAATAACTAAAATATCATCAAGATATCTAGAGGTGTCATTGAACTTATCAATGAGGTCGAAACGTTTAAAGGTTTGAACATAATGCTGTCTCATAAGAGTATAAAAATAAATCTGCTATAAGGGGAGCGCAGTTAGTGCCCATAGGAATTCCAATAATCTGTTGATAAGTCTTGCCATTAAATCGTACATGAATATTATCCATCAAAAATGTGATGACATTACACATGTTCAATCCGTCATCAACATCAAACTGTAACAAATGTTACACTGTACTCAATTTCATTTTGAAATAAACATCAAAGTGTAATCAACAACACACTGCACTCAACTTCAATTCGTAATCAACATCAAACTGTTATCAACATAATACTGTATTCAACTTAAATTTGAAATCAACATCAAACTTATCAACATGGATTGTACTCTTTATGAATTTTTAAACAACATCAAACAATAATCAGCATCAGACGACTGTAAAAACCCTTACATTAAGCTATAAACGTCATCGTGGTGCTCTCGACATCTGATTGTGATAAGAATAAATGTTTATGAGCATTAAACTGTAAATTGTTATCAACATCTCCATACACACATATCGAATATCTTTCAAACATTTAGCAAATGAAAAACAAAGTCCAAACTACAATCTAAGAAAGAAGTACAATGGCAGAATGCATCATTCTCATCAGTGTTATTGAAATAGGGTGGGTGAAAGTTTGTTGTTAAAATGTGGTCTAGAAAACAATAGTACTATATCAGAAATGCCTCAAAATTATGTTTTGGATTATTTTTTATTTTACAAATTATAACCTGAAGGAGATTTTAAAATTCATTCTGTTTAATGGGGGACCTTGTGATGACGAATCAGTACTGACCTTGACTAGATAGCTGGACAATGATGTTTTGACCGTTGACAGTTTTAACTGGACCATTCTCCAGGCCGGCACTGTACAGTGTCTCTGGGAGGACGTGGTACGTTAACAAATCTGAAAAACAAGTAAGAGGTCTAAGAAATAATATTTTGAAGCATTTACAGGAGATCTTTCTTACATATATATGTATTTATGAAATTCGTGGTGTGTTTTATATCCCCTCGCCAAGGCTCGGGAGTATAAAACAAACAGCTCGTTTCATAAATACCATATGAAATGAAAATTCATTTCAGATCATATATATTTAGGAGATGTTATTTACGTATTTATAGAAAGTATTGGTTACGAATTTAAGGAGATGATGTAGTCGTATTCCTAGATGCTGACTGCGTTTTCAAATGAAATGTTGTGAGGGAAGTCCAAACGTTATTTATATTTAATTAAATGTATTGTTTCAAGTCGGAACGAGGATTTGATCTGGCACTGAACCTTAATGACCAGTGTCGTTGATGGGTGTTACAAAATCTAGGAGTTATCACCACTCAGATCTGAACTTAATGGCTTTCTTCTGACAGATCCCTCTTCAACTAACCACTGTCCACCATTTATAGGGAAATTATTCTGGTATATTTATGAAAATAATAAAACTCCTACGGAAAGTCAGATTAACAGTTTCATTTTCTATGAGTATTCATGACAAGATAGCGAAGGTCGATAAGAGACGATCGACGGATTCGCGTGAGATTCTGGTCGGACGAAGGACATACAAAGATGACCAAATCTCACGTAAGAGCCTGAGTAAACTCTCATTAATATGTTAGGGCAACCGGCATACTGAGATCTTAAAATCTCTTTGTCAAAAGGGACAAAATCTGACCATACTGATCCTGGTGTAGGCTTATGAACTATGTGTACTGACTTGTTAGGGCTGTGGTGTTCCTCAGAAGGTCATCCAAGGTACCAGGTGGGAGCTTCCCGAAAGCTTCGTCCATCGGGGCGAACACTGTGAAAGGACCTTTACCTGTAAACCAATTAAAACAAATACAATATAATATAATATAATATAATATAATATAATATAATATAATATAATATAATATAATATAATATAATATAATATAATATAATATAAGCTTATTCCCATATAAAAGCAAACAAACAAAAATAACAAACAAACCAAAACCAAACAAACAATTAAACAGACAGACAGACAAACAGCTGCAAAAATACAAAATAAAATAAGAAAGAATAACTCTCATGAAAAGTAATCATGACCTCACAGGGCAACTGTCGATTTTAACAATTTCTTGGACCGTTCGATATGCAATAATTCCTATATCGAACGTTTTCTATATAGTTTACACTGAATCTATTTTATAGGGTAATAATAACAATTGATTTCTCGATTTATTGATTTAATTTGCAGTATGCTTACCAGCAAGGGTGGTGGCTAGATCTGCTTTCTCCAGTGCTTGCGTTAGGGTGCTCAGTAAGGGACAACCCTTTATAATTTCCGCCAGGTTGCCACGAGGGAGCTGCAATGCTTTGTCGACCTGATGGAGTACTCCATTAGAAGCATTCTGATTGGCTGAAATTATTTTAGCGCCATTGACAGTTACGACCTGGTATTAAAAAAGGAGTATCGTGAAATGATTATCTTAATTGTACAAGGATCACAAACAAAGAGCATGATTGCATTGATCTGCTCCAGTCTCCATTTATACAAAATTGTTTACACTTACAAAACGACTTTTGGCAAAGTGGACAGTGGCGGATTCAGAGAGAGAGAGAGAGAGAGAGAGAGAGAGAGAGAGAGAGAGAGATAGTATTATCTGTAATTATTTACGCCACGAACTAGTATGAATCCGATTATTGTATACCTTCTCGACTTCTCCGGGTCTCCAGGTCATTTCGTGGTAGTCAGTTTAGGGCTTCAACCCTAATCCCTTGACTGAAAAACATTCGCGGTAAGTTGCAATGTACCCATCCGAAGCAAACGTGTACGAATGGTGGGGGTAGGGGATTGCACATATGAAAGTCAAGTATTAGCCAAGGTACTCAGCCACTTTAGGTGCTAGATCTGAAGTTTTACTCAAAATTGGGGTGAAAAAGGGGAGGCCCCCAACCCCCCAACCCCCTTCTAAATGCACCACTGCACACATACCTCTCTTTTTCTCATTATCTTTGCATTGTTCCTACCTGTCCATTTTTATAGATATTGACTCGCAAGGGTTTTCCGTTCAGCGTAGGAAGAAGAAGATCGTTGGAGAGCTGTGAGGCATACACAGTGGTCGGCAGCACGTGGTATTTGAGGATTCCACTGGTAAATGTGGCATTCCTCCTCAGTTTTGTCATAAAACTCTCAGGGAGGGCGGCAAATGCTGCATTCGTAGGAGCAAACAATGTGAAGGGACCTGCAATAAAAAAGAAATCAAAAGTTACTCGTGTATTGTACCGATACGTAGCACTCGCTACCAAGGACACTTAAAATCGGGTGGCCACCAGGTGCACGGGGAAAGTAAGTGTCGTCTGTCTGAGGTGATAGTAAGTGTCCAGGTAGAGAAAGCGTCATTTATCAGAGGTGGGAGCAGGTGCCCGGGAGAAGTCGGCGTCACTTGTCAAATGCAAGAGCAGGTGCCCGGGCGGAGTAAGCGTCATTTGTTAGAGGTAAGGGCAGGTGTCTGGGAGAAGTAAGCGTCATTTGTAAGAAGTAAGAGCAGGTACCCAGGCGGAGTAAGCGTCATCTATCAGAGATGAGATCAGGTTCCCGGGCAAAGATAGCGTTATCTATCAGAGGTGAAAGCAGGTGCTCGGACGGAGTAAGCGTCATCTGTCTGAGGTTAGTGTCCAGGTAGAGAAAGCGTCATTTATCAGAGGTGGGAGCAGGTGACCAGGAGAAGTCGGCGTCACTTGTCAAATGCAAGAGCAGGTGCCCGGGCGTGGTAAGTGTCATTTGTTAGAGATAAGAGCATGTGCCTTGGAGAAGTAAGTGTCATTTGTAAGAAGCAAGAGTAGGTGCTCGGACGGAGTAAACGCCATTTATAGAGATGAGAGCAGGTGGTTGGGAGAAGGATGAGTCATTTGTAAGAAGTAAGAGCAGGTGCCCGGGCGGGGTAAGCGTCATTTGTTAGAGATAAGAGCATGTGCCCGGGCGAAGTAAGCGTTATTTGTTAGAGATGAGAGCAGATGCCTGGGAGAAGTAAGCGTCATTTGTTAGAAGTAAGAGCAGGTGCCAAGGCGGAGTAAGCGTCATTTGTTAGAGATAAGAACAGGTGCCTGGGAGAGGTAAACGTCATTTGTAAAAAGTAAGAGCAGGTGCTCGGACGGAATAAGCGTCATCTATCAGAGATGAGATCAGGTTCCCGGACAAAGATAGCGTTATCTATCAGAGGTGAGAGCAGGTGCTCGGACGGAGTAAGCGTTATATCTGAGGTGATAGTAAGTGTCCAGGTAGTGACAGCGTTATTTATCAGAGGTGGGGGAAGAAGTTGGCGTCACTTGTCAAATGCAAGAGCAGGTGCCCGGTCGGAGTAAGCGTCATTTGTTAGAGATAACAGCAGGTGCCTTGGAGAAGTAAGCGTCATGTGTAAGAAGTAAGAGCAGATGCCTGGGAGAAGTAAGCGTCATTTATAGAGATGAGAGCAGGTGCCCTGGAGAAGTAAGCGTCATTTGTTAGAGATAAAAGCATGTGTCTGGGAGAAGTAAGCGTCATTTGTAAGAAGTAAGAACAGGTGCCCGGGCGGAGTAAGTGTCATTTATAGAGATGAGAGCAGGTGTTTGGGAGAAGTATGAGTCATTTGTAAGAAGTAAGAGCAGGTGCCCGGGCGGAGTAAGAGATGAAAGCAGGTGGTTGGGAGAAGTATGAGTCATTTGTAAGAAGTAAGAGCAGGTGCCCGGGCGGGGTAAGCGTCATTTGTTATAGATAAAAGCATGTGCCTTGGAGAAGTAAGCGTCATTTGTAAGAAGTAAGAGTAATCTATCAGAGATGAGATCAGGTGCCCGGGCAGAGATAGCATTATCTATCAGAGGTGAGAGCAGGTGCCCGGGCGAAGTAAGCGTCACCTTTTAGACTTCACCGGGCGAAGTAAGCGTGATTTGAGTCGAGAGCAAATGCCCTGGCAGAGTCAGCTTCATTTGTTAGAAGTGAGAGCAGGTGCCCGGGAAAAATAAGCGTCGCCTGTTATCCCTCACACAAATGTGATTAATTGAT